>CAJHQP010000096.1:0-270625 GCA_905132765.1 Moricandia arvensis
TTTTACATCAATACTTGGCAATCAAACTCGGTAAGTCACCGGTGGGTGTCAATCAATAATAGTGTTATGGTGTCGATCGATGCTTGCCATTTCATAAGATCCTATGGATTCAGCATGGGGTATCGATCGACGCTCAGCTGTTGGTGTCGAACGACACCAATGCAAACTGCTAAAAGACATGGATCTTTCGACTTGAAAGTCCCTTCGTGGAGCTTTTCTTCTTACACCACTTGCCAGAAATCATCATCTATGATGGCACTCACGTGGTGTTGCTGTCCAACCTCTCCTTTTCCTTTAATCAGCGCTTCTGGTCTCCTCACAGCTTCATTAGTCGAAACCACTTGAGTCTCCAACTTCTTCACATGGGTGCTTGTGGGAACCGAATTTCACACCATCGATTTCCGTAATCGGAGGAAATCTAAGAAACCCTAACTTTCCCTAAGGTCCCAGATTTCTGCTAAGCCTAAGGACAAGTAGCCAGGATATTTAAAAACAGACGAAACAAAATATATCGAGATAAAGAAAAGAGCAATAAAGATCTTATTCTGAATATGCGTATGAGCATTTACAACAGGTAAAAGCCTTGGCCGCAAGAGCTGTCAGCGAGTTCCCTAGTTCTAACAACCTAAGACTTGAAAACCTAATTGAGTCGCAACTCGATAATAAAAACGGAAAGTTTCCTAAATCGCTTTTGTTTTATAATTTAAATACTTTAAACTTTCGAATATTTGTAATATCATATATAATATAAAAATATAATATATAAACAATGATGTAAACTCCTCGTTAATTTTACAAGGAGTTTACAACGACGTACTAGTTAAATCCACGTAAAAGTTACATGGGCTTTACAAGGAAGGCTTGTAAAGTCCTCATAAATTTTACAAGGACATTACAAGGTAATTTTACGAGGACTTTACGACAACGTATAACGAGGACATTATGACAAATCCATTTCTTCTGTTTTACGACGACGACAATGTTTTCTCGTAAAACTTATGAGGACTTTACGACAAAACTTCCGTTACGACGGCGTTTTACAACGAATCATTTTTCCTTATTAATTCGTCCTAACTCCTCTACTACGACGAATTAAGAAGGAATATAGCCTCGTAAAAAATGTTTTCTTGTAGTGTCAGTTGCATTGATCCCTCACTTCTCAGATGGTGTCAGAAAATACAGAGTGCGCAGTAGATGCTTCTCACAGTCATTTAAGAAAAAAAAATCTTTTTGTTATAGAAAGTTAGAATCTGAAAACATATAAATTCAAACTATAAAAGAATATTTATTTTATTTTTTATTTATGTTTATATATCTAGAGTATAAGATTATTTTGCCTATTTAATGAAATAATGTAGTTGTTTTCTTCCTTGGAAGATTTTTTATGACAAAACTTAAATTGTTTATTTGAGAAAATTGCCCCTTAAAATACTATTTCTAACGTGAAATGCCCTGGTGACAAAAACAAATACCCAAAAACTTAAAATAATTTTGTTTTAAAAAAACTAACGTGATTATCATATTTTAAATAAAATACGATATTAGCTATAAAATGTCAATAGTACCATATTATATTTCATATTTTAGATATATAAATAATTTTAAATTAATATCTAAATTTTAAAATTATATTAGTATCACTGATATTTTAGTTTGTAAAATTTAAATATACTATATGTATTTCGTAGTTACACTCTTCATTATACATGTCACAATTCATATTTTGTTTTGAATCGTTTACTTTAGATAAACAGTAATTGTTCTGCGGTATGCATTTTTTTATACAAACTGTAGTTAAATTGTACGCAATATGTAATCCGCTTGTCTCGCACTACTCAATCTAGTGTTACCATTCAGAGCCTTTGTATAGAGAACTCGACTCAATAACGAGCTCTTTCTTAGTTAGACCATCTTTCACATATGTACTCGAACCCAACTTACTTTGAGATGTCTAGTAATACTTTTAAGAGTTCTCTCTAAAATAATAATTGACATTGAAGCAAGTTAGTTTTGCGTAAATTAATTGATTTAGTGTCAACCACACAATATAGATATTGTTAAAGTTTATTGAATACTAAGAAAATGTCGTTTTCAAATCTAAGTGTTTAAAAATAAAAAATGTAGAAAATATCCTTTTGATTAACTGAAATATCGTTGTCAAATAAAAATCAGCTCATATATCAAACGACTTAATTAGTTGATCTAATTAAAAAATACTTCGGTTTTTCAATTTGGTTTGGTTAAAACAAAGCAAACCAAATTATTTGGATTTTAACCAAATAATTTAAATATATATTTTAGTTTGGTTTGAATCGGTTTTGATTTGATTGGATCAGTTCAATTCGGTTCAGTTCAATTCGGTTCAGTTTGGCTCCCCCATCCCCTCCCCCACCCCTAGGTAAGGCTACACTAGCAGACAAAATGGTTTTCCTTAAATCCAAAACTATATATAAAAAATATAAGGTTTATATTAATTATTCATTATAGCCACTTAGAGAAGGTACTATAGAATAGATGTCAGCAGAAAATATCTCCCAAGTGTGATTGTGTTGTTTGTATAATGGGATTTATGGTGGATACGCAAAAGGAAGGAGGTGGTGACCATTCATGGAGTTGTATCAGAAGTTTGGTGCGAAGAAAACAAGTAGACTCTTCAAATGGCAAAGTCCACTCTCCCCATCACCAGCAACTCGCCAAAGCCTTGACCTTTCCTCACTTGATTGCAATTGGTAACTCTCTTTTCCTATTGAACTGGTCAATCTTCTCAAGAATACTGGTTTTAGGAATCTGGGTTTTGTTCTTGTCAATGGATTTCTTCATCTATACTTGTGTCTGTAATATCTGGTTTTTATAGATAATTTTTAAAAGTTGAAGCTTTTTCTGTTTCAAGTTTTTGTTAGCTGTTAACAGTTTGAAGCTTTCATTCATAATCTAAATCCTTATATCATCTTCATAATGAATATCTAAATATCTGGGTATGTACTTCACTAAACCTCAGAGTTATGATGGTAACAATATGTAGGTGTTGGATCAACAATTGGAGCAGGGGTTTATATACTTGTGGGAACAGTGGCGAGAGAGCATTCAGGACCTGCTCTCGCCTTTTCTTTCCTTATAGCTGGAGTTTCCGCAGCACTTTCTGCGTTTTGCTATGCGGAGCTATCTAGTCGCTTTCCTTCAGCTGGGAGTGCCTATCACTACTCTTACATTTGCATTGGTGAAGGGTAACGTTTTCACTCTCCACCCGTTGTTTTGTTTGGAGCTTTTTGATGTTTTTGCTTATGGATGTTGGGTTTCTTCAGTGTTGCGTGGCTGATTGGCTGGGCACTGATTCTGGAATACACTATTGGTGGTTCAACGGTTGCTCGTGGCATATCTCCAAATCTGGTATCTTTCTCTTTGGCTAATATCTTTTTTGCTTCCATTACACGAGGATGTTTGAGTTGGTTTCCTCAATTGTCTTGTTTGTTGTGTAATGTGATGACCTTCTAATATCGTGATTAATCTCTCAGCTCATCGTCTTATTTTATGTGATAGGCAATGATTTTCGGTGGTGAAGATTGTCTGCCTGCAATATTAGCTCGTCATCAAATCCCGGGACTAGATATTGTTGTTGACCCATGTGCTGCTGTACTAGTCTTCATTGTAACAGGGCTCTTATGCATCGGAGTAAAGGAGGTCTATAAACTTTAAATGATCTCGATCACATGTTTGGAAGCGTGTATTTAAAAGTGAAAATACCTCTTGTATGCAGAGTACATTTGCTCAGGGCATTATAACAACAGTAAATGTCTTTGTCATGATATTCGTCATCGTAGCTGGTAGCTATCTGTGTTTCAAGACAGGTTGGGCTGGTTATCAACTTCCATCAGGGTAAATTTAGCATTCATTATTCTGTGCCACCAATCATAGTTTAAGATAGATGTTATATGAAGCATATTTTGTGTGTTTCCTAGGTATTTTCCATATGGTGTTGATGGAATGCTTGCTGGATCTGCTACAGTCTTCTTTGCTTATATAGGGTTTGATTCAGTTGCAAGTATGGCAGAAGAGGTCAGTTGGATTGTGGTAGTATCATTTGTTTTAAGGCTTTTTAAGCAGTGGTCTAGGCTAAGTGCATTGCTGTTTCTTTTAATGGCAGGTGAAAAATCCGCAGCGGGATTTACCGCTCGGTATTGGTCTTTCACTCCTGCTTTGTTGTTTGTTATACATGATGGTGTCTGTAGTTATTGTTGGTTTGGTGCCTTACTATGCTATGGACCCTGACACACCAATATCCTCTGCCTTTGCTAGTCATGGAATCCAATGGGCTGCGTAAGTCTTTTCATTAAGTTAAGATGCAATACTGTTTTACCAATGACTTGTTCAGGAGTTCCATTTGTTCATACCTTTTTTTGTAGATATTTGATAACATTAGGCGCTGTCATGGCTCTCTGTTCTGCTCTTATGGGCTCAATTCTCCCTCAGGTGAACTATAAACATAATTAAAGAGTCAATGTCAGATCTGTAGAATTAAAGAAATAATTGAAGACCAACTTATTCTCTTTTTTCAGCCTCGGATTCTGATGGCAATGGCTAGGGATGGTCTGTTGCCTTCATTTTTCTCAGACGTGCATCAACGCACGCAGGTTCCTGTTAAAGGGACCATTACAACTGGTTTTTGTGCGGCTGTCTTAGCTTTCTTTATGGATGTTTCACAACTGGCGGGAATGGTATATTAAGACACATTATGATTCACTAAACTTGCAACCAATATTTGACAAACTCTGATCTGGTTGTTTGTAGGTGAGTGTTGGGACACTTGTTGCGTTTACAATGGTTGCAGTATCGGTGTTGATACTCAGATATGTGCCTCCAGATGAGGTAGTGATAAGACTGGAACTAGTAAAAATCTTCTTTAATTATGACTTCACCAGTAGAAGAGACTTGATTAAAGAGAGATGTCCCCTTTTAGTTTGATAGTTGCACTGCTCATGCACTAGACTAACAAGACTTTTATCAGGTACCTCTTCCCTCATCTCTGCAAGAGAGGATATGTTCTGCTCCCTTTCTACGCGGTGAAGACAACTCGTCCAGTCACGTCGGCCCTTCCATTAGTGGCAAACAACCTTTACTTTGCGAACCTGATGATTTAACTGTTGAGAAGAAAGAAGCTCGCTGGGGTTGTAAGTTACTATTCATTCTTGTAGACAAGCTGCAGAACTTTATCTCACTGTTGCATAAACTTTATACGTTAGCTGATCATCTCCATTCTTCTGTATACGTAAAATTTTCACATGTTTTATCGATTCTTTAGGGGTTCTCAGCAAAGAAAACAGAAGGAAGTTTGCTGGTTGGAGCATTATGTTCATTTGTATTGGGAACTTCCTCATAAGCTATGCAGCGTCAAGCTTGCTCCTGCCAGGGTTAGTTCACCAACAGTATATGTACCTCAGGCTATATATGTCTTCTACTGAGAATATTAAGTTCCATTTTATCGAAACTATTAACAGACTCCTCAGATATTCTCTCTGCGGTGTTGGTGGACTGTTACTTCTTTTCGGTTTGATTGTGCTTAGTTGCATAGATCAGGATGATGCCAGACACAGTTTTGGTCATTCTGGAGGTACTGATTTTTCTTCTTTTTACCAAAAGCGTCAGCCTGATGCTTTGTTGTGTAATATAAACTCTCCTTTTTTTTACAGGTTTCATTTGCCCGCTTGTTCCACTTTTGCCTATTCTCTGCATTCTTATCAACATGTATCTCTTGGTAAACCTTGGGTGAGTTAGGGCTCATGACACCAGATTTATGTTTAGTACTAACCAATGAGTTTACCTCATATAATTGACATTTACTTCTTGCTAATGTTTTAGAGCTGGGACATGGGCTCGTGTGTCGGTGTGGCTGTTCATCGGAGTGCTTGTTTACCTTTTCTATGGGCGAAGACACAGCTCTCTAGCCAATGCAGTTTACGTCACCACTGCTCATGCCCGCGAGATTCGTTGCAGTTCTGGCTATTCTTTGGCCTAATGAAGCCATCATTTGGGTGACTTTCAGGGTCATTCTGTAAGTATGGAATTTCCTTGGTAAAATATGCAAATATAACCTGTAAGATAGATTTGTTTACAGTATGTAATAAAATCAGTAAATTATATTGTTTGAGATTGGTGTATATAGTACACGATTGTAATCAAAAGCTCAATGTCATTATTCTGCTTAGAGCTAATGCAAATAAAACTATACAAGAAGGGTGTTTTGGGAATGGAGTTGGTGAATCTAATGTTTCCAGAAGTATTATATATAATGAATCCAACATATTCACACCAAAAAGAAAACATAATCAAAACAATTGGACAGAAAGCTTTTAAAGTAGATGCATTAACCCTTTTGAAGTGTCGAGGTGTTGGAACTCCGTATAACTCAACACGACAGTCGATATCCAGGAGTCATTTCTGAAATCACCTAAAGATATACGAAAAGATACCCATCAGTCTTTGATTCTACAGAAACTAATTAGTTTGTTGGTTGTAGAATGTTATAACTAAGACAAAGGTAGAGATGATATGTGAAAGGTACTTGATGAAAGAGAGCTTGAGTGTGTGGTATCCTGCGTGAGTCGCTATAAGGGAAAAAATATGGCTTCACTTCTTCGCCTTCTTTGGCTGTCGTTTCTTTCTGGACTTGTTAAATCCGCCTCCAGTCTCCTGTGGTACAGTACAGTTCTATGACTTAGTTCAAAGACTAGGTGTCTGCATAACATCACAATATATTACAAACCAGCTTCAGTAGATGCACACCTTTTTGTAGCATCTATATGCACTTTGACCTGAGAACTCCTGTCCGCTTTTAGATATATAAACCTACAAGAGGAAAAAACAAAATCAGAGATTACAAAGTTTCAGACATCTCTTGTCCTGTCTGTGTCCTGTAAACATAATACTTTAGTTCCCATGCTTCCAAAACGTGCGTGTGTTTAACAGCTCAATCCCATTCACATTCACATTTCTATTATTTTTTTCTTTAAATGCGGAAAGAACAACAGACCTTCCTTCCTTCTGCGGATGTGAACCAGTGACCTGCATTACCAGTGTTAGCTGATACACGTCTTCTGCCAGCATCCTTTGTAACTGCAGATCTCGCTTTGGAGCTCTCTTGGCCCTTCGAGACCTTTGACTTTGTTTGCCCTCCTCTACAGGTGTTACTGCTAGAAACTCCGGTTTTAGAATTCCCGTTGCCCCCAAATTGGTTCCTACAATGGCATTGGAAAATAAATGTTAATTCCCTGGAAACAGAATACTATACGTACGAAAAGAAAAGGAAAGGGAATAAAATAGTAACGCACATGTAATCAATAAGGCATTCCTCTCGCCGGTTCTCTCTATCATTGAAAATCCCCAGAGGCAAGAAGTTTGGTAACCGCTTTCGAGCTAAACTCTGGATCCTTGGATCACTGTGCAAGAAGAAACGATGAGATGGAGGAGTAGGTTTGGAAGAATCCAAGAAATGCCCATTTTGCTGAAACAATCCACTATTGCTACTACTTGCCACAGCGCTGCTTTGTTTCTGAGGCGTGCTTTTCTTGATCGAGCTAAAATAGTCGTGACAAACATCATCCAGAGCTGGTGTCTGAATCTTGGAAACTGCCGCTGGGGAAAAATCTTTCCACAGATCTCCAGGTTCCTTTCTCTTTGGTTTACCTGCAACAGGTGGTGGAACCTTTGAGCATGAAGCATTTGTTTTTCTTGTGGTGGATGGGTGGTCATCTTCAGAATCTGAATCTAGTAGATGCAACCTTCGTAGAGGAGGACTACGAGTTGGCATAGATCCAGGTTCCTTTGTCTTTGAGGACGAATCATTTGTATTAGTTACTCGGCTGCTGCGGGTGGATGGCTGGGCGTCTTCAGAATCTGAATCTAGTAGCTGGAATCTTCGTTGAGTCTTGGAAACTCCCACCGGAGGAAAATATTTGAACAAACCTCCAGTACATCCAGGTTCCTTTCTCTTTTTGGATAAATCATTAGTTTTAGTTACTGGGCTTGAAACTCTGGATGGGTGGTCATCTTCAGAATCAGAGTCCAGAAGCTGGAACCTTCGCAGAGGACTAGTATTTGAACTCTGAAACAGTGGTGCAACAGAAGTAATCCCAGAGCCAGTACCAATAGATGGTGGAACATCATCGAACCGTTTTCTTTTTTCCGGGCTCCGAAAGATGGAAGAAGAAGAAGGGTGGTTAGTAAAAACCCCAGAACCACGGAGTGAACTGCAACTAGAGAAATGACTTCTTGTTGATGCAGGTGCATCTACACAACAAAATTATGGAAGACTTCAGAAATAATATAAGGCCTAGACTTGAGAGAGAGCTTTGTAAAAGCATTCATCCTAAAGAAACAAGTTTGATTTTATCAGCCTGAAATCTCCAAACCCACTATCTACCAGAGTTCAACAAATGCAATCATCTATATCAATAGAAAAAGGATTAATTACTTCATCCGAGACTTGACTGAGCTCAAATTCGATTCCAGCAATTTAAGCATGAGCCCAGTTCAAAGTGAAATCAAAGCTCAAAGTTACCTTCTGGAGAAGAGAACTCCTCGATGTCGTCGTCGTCATCTTCCGCAGAACACTTGTTAATATCATTGACTCCGCGTCGCAACCGCTTGAGAATGGGGCTTGAATTACCTGTTCCAAGCTCCAGATCGGAATCTGAAACCGTAAGTCCCGGCTCTGGCTCTGGCTCTGGCTCCTCGTCCCCGGTTAAACCAGGCTTGGGATCCGATACTGCATCAAGGTCAAACCCTAGCGAAAACGAGGGTGCTTCAATCGAATCCATGAGAGAGAAGAAAGAGGAAGAGACTTTTATGTGCAAAAAAAAGAATCTTGAAATTGAGATTTCCCTCCCGCCTCGCGCTCGCGGGACAATCCTCGATTTCAAACAAATTTCAAGGTTATTTTTTCATTTTGATTCATTCGTCCAAATACTTTTTAAAAATTACTAACTAACCTTTATTGATGAACCTTAAAATAATCATAGTGGACCATTATTAGCATATATGCTGGCCCACCTATAAACCAGGCATGATACATTGTATATTAACAGAATTCAGAACACAATCAATACTAAAAGTATGATTTATTTTTCTTTTACAAAATATGATACTATTATTTTTTTCGCTTTTTATGATCTTCATAGAATGAGAATCAGAAGCAAGCTTGAGTTTTGACCAAACCAGGTGTATCTCCAAGGACATTGACACATGAAAATTGTGCGGTTTCATTAGCATATCTCAGATTAATATCCTTCATTCTAATGCGTGTGCATGGAGCTTTAGCACTGCAATCCAATTTTACCGCAATTTTTGTAGCTGATCTTCCTTTTATACCTTGATATATCACATCGTTTATCCTCACTCCTGATTCCTAATATCATTATTTCAAAATGTTTTTATTTCTTTATTATTCAAAATCTAATTAAGATGCTTAGAGCTATATTACCTATATATATACTCTGTGTTTTAATGATTTCATAAAATACTTTATGTACAGTGTATATATATATATATATAGGTAATCCCCAGTCCCAATAAAGTAATGATTTCTAATTGCAAAAAAACAAAAATTGGTCTTGATTATATTACCTGAGAAGGACAGTTTATGTTATGAGGGCAATAATGTTGGTCAATGATGATAGGAAACTTGACATTGAACATAAGAGACTCTAAGAATCGAACCCTCTGAACAAAACCTGATGATGGATTAGCCCATGACTTAATTCTTAATCCATTGTCTGTTCCTACAAAAACTGTCTTCTTCACCGTCACATTTTTTACCCCTTCCTCTTCTCTATCCTTTCCCAAGCTCCCAATGCTGTTTAATAGGTGTATAATTGAATAATAAAATCAGCTTATACTTCATATCATTAGCTAAACATAGATTTGTAAATATGATTTCAAATAACACAATAATTTTGGAATGAAACACATGGTCTCCAAAGATTATTGACTTTAAAAATATTTTTTTTCTGGTATGTTTCTATATGATTAATCAAACTAGATATTTGAACTTACCAGTATAGTCCAGCCATTCAATTATTTTCTCATATATATATATATATATATATATATATATATAGAGAGAGAGAGAGAGAGGTGCATATACACTACTTATTACACATAATCATTGGATGAAAATATTCTTCTTCATTTTTCTAGATGAGTCTATATTCACATAGGACTGGAAATAAATAAAACTATTACTCAAAAACAAAAATGTGGAATCACCTGATTCCATGACCAGGGCCACATGTGACTCGTTCGACCCACAAGTTCTTGGTTCCGGGGCCAATGGAGATACAGTCGTCACCAGTTTTAATGGAAGTGTTACGAATTTCAACATCAGTTGATAGTTGGACATGAATGCCATCTGTGTTCGGGCTTTTTTCATCCGCCACGATCCCAATATCGTTGATCTTAACATCACGGCATCTGTTGATGACAATGTGGAACATTTGGCTGTTCAATGACAATAATCCCTTCACCTTGATTCTACTTGACTCCACAAAGCTCATTGTCTGCATCATTACACTTGACGGAAATAATTAGAAAGAGATTTAAGGTTTAGATATCGTTTGATATATAATTTTGTTAAAAGGGGCGTAATTATTTTTGTAAAAGATATTGTTAAATTCTCATATCACTACTGAAGTGATTCCTAATTTAAAAATAAAAAGGAAACAAACCATTTCATTAATTTTCAATTGAATTTGAAGAAAAATTCTTAAATTTTCAAAGTTGTTATATAGCCTAATTGACCTTTTAATCACTTTTTGGTTAGTAGTAGCTAGTGTTTATATCGCCCTCATCTCAAAAGACAATATTAGAATCCGTAATATGAATTACGCCATTTATTTTAATTGGTTTTGAATTCCAAACATGGTTCTAGTAAAAAAAAACAAGTTTTTGGTTCCGACCAATACGATAGCATATTAGTGATAGTCCTTTTACTAGTTTAACTTATCATACCGTAGCACCAGCTGGACAGCTGTTGTTGGAGGAGGCCTTGCATGCCCACAAGGAAGGTCCCTTAGCGTCGAAAGAACCACCGATAACAGAAACTCCAGTGACTCTTTCAAAGCTGAACCATGTTTCTTCTCGCCCAAGAAAGTTATAGTCCCCAGAACCAACAAGAGTCCCATCGATCCTGAAAACAATATCAAGGCTCTTGCAACTTTCACCGCTGAAACGAACCGGGCTAACAAGATATCGTCCTTTGGGTACGTATATAACCGCAGCATCCGTCGACCTACACGCTGAATCCCATGCCTTGGCAAAAGCTGTAGCTGAGTCAACAATACCGTTAGGTTTAGCTCCGAAGCTCAGCACATTGAAGTTTTTTGTCGTGTGAGATAGTATTGGCAGATACAAGAAGATTGTTGTTGACATAAGTAAATAAGCGTACAGAATCGTACATTGGAACTTCTCCATCATCTTGCTTTTTGTGTTAATGTTTGATGTGACGAAATGAAAAAAACTCCTTATTGGGTACGTAAATTGAAGTTGAAAAAGGGAATAAAGTACTTGATGGCAATGAGTAGGTATAGTAAGGTATATGTATATATATACACGGTTTTATTTATTTTAAATTTTGTATTAGAGTATATTGTAATTATATTCGGATAAGGGGATAAACGGTGTTGCTTTTAAAGCTCATACCAAATAGGATGACAAAGACACCGCGTCTGCATGTATTACTTAAGTTACAAACTAGTAACCAGTGTCGTCCCTTGTTATAAGTATACAAATAACGTGTAATCGTTACTCTTTGTTCTTTCGTGTTTTCCCCTGTAAAGTCTTAAAAGATGATAAAAATTAGCTATTACAGTGGTATAAGGATAGTGGGTTCAAACCTCTTTTTACATTTTTAACAAGAAAAACGCTAGAATAGCGGAAGTTTCAAATAGACTATGTACAACACTTATGCAGACTAAAATTGTTCATCGCTAATATGATTATTTTACACAAAATATGCCATTATTTAGCAGTTTTAAAAACTTAATCGGATATTTCTTCAAAAGGTATTGCCATCAAAGCAATTTAAACGACTTGAGCTGGCGCAGCTTTCTTTTTCCCGAATCAAACTACATTTTGTTTAGAGTTACATTGAATCTTAATAAGCCTTTGGTTTGAAGATATCAATCGCTTTTTGTCACCTTCATCCTAGGCTAGACTAAATCTACATATATTTGATGACTAATAAGCTATCTCATCTTTGAAAAAAAAAATCAACATATACTTAATCAAGTACATTTATAGATACACTGCATCTACGAATAATGAATACACACACACACACATATATATATATATATATATATATATTGATTTCTTTTTTAGACATGATACAGTGATTTTGTTACTCAAAATCAAATGTGATCTGGATAACCAATCCAAATTAGAACAACCAACAAAGTATATATCTCTATGTATATGTGCTAATGAGTTTTTCTCCTCAAGAATGGTATCCAATTTAGAACTCCTAAGATTCTTGTTTCCAAATTGCTAGTTCCTTTAACTATGTCAAATAAACTATTTTCTTGGGTCATGAATCATCGAGATTATGTTTTTACAATCTGCTCCAAAATGTTGGTATGTCGAGTGCTGCAACATACATTCCATTGACAATAATAGTGCTTCAAGTTCTGTATGTAGTGTCGACAGTCTTTTCCTCTGGTTTCTGGTTCCTAATAGTTGAATCCTCCATGATAATCCATGTTAATGTAACATTACAAAAAAAAACAGAACAATTTCTGATGAGATTACTAACGAAATATCAAAAGAAATGTAAATGGAGCCACTACAAGAAAACATAATATATTTTAACAGACATTCCGACGGAGACGCACTTCTTCGGAATATACCGACGCTATTCCGACGAAATTCCGATGAAATTATGAGGAAACCCAAAATCATGTTTCCTCGGAATTTCGTCGAAAAATACCGACGAAATTCCGAGGAACACATATTTCGTCGGTATAACTAGAGAAAATTTTGAGGACCATTACTTCGTCGATTTTTTCCGACGGAATTTCGACGATAATTTATCCGTTAAAGAGCCGTTGTGGGATTTGAAAAATTCCGACGGAATTCCGAGGATTCGTCAGAATTTCGTCGGAATTGCCGACAACATTTCATCTATAAATACAAGCAGCCCTCACCCTCTTCATTCACTTAATATTTTCATCCTTTCACTTACTTTACACACGAAACATATTCAAAAACCATGTCTTCCTCAAATTATTATCGTTCTTGGATGGATCGACCTCATATGGATCCTAACACGAGATTGCTTACGGATGAATATCAAGAAGGTATAGCCGAATTCATGGGGCTAGTTCAACGACAACCGAAAGCAAAAATGGGTATGTTAAGATGTCTTTGCTCTACTTGTAAAAATAAAAAAGTTATAAAAGAGTGGGATGTTTGGACACATCTATATTTGAATGGGTTTACACAGGGTTACAAAATTTGGTATCATCATAGAGAAACTGATTATGAATATGCTAGTACTAGCGAACCTCATACTGCGGATAGGTTAGAAGAACCAATTAGAACGGATGTAGATTATGGTGTAGGTACTGAGCAAATGGTACATGATCATTTTAGAGGGGAAGAATTACCCAATGCAGATGGTAGGAGATATTTTGATATGTTGGATGCAGGCAAATAACCTTTGTACGTAGGTTGCAGAGATGGTCATTCGCCTTTATCATCTGGAACAAGACTGATGGGCATTAAAACATATTATAATTTGTCTGAAGATTGTGTGGATGCGATTGCTAATTTTGTAAAAGGTGTTCTACCAGAAGATAATCTAGCTCCGGGTTCATACTACGAGGTTCAGAAACTCGTAGCTGGTCTTGGTTTATCGTATCAGGTAATAGATGTATGCATCGATAACTGCATGATATATTGGAGGGCGGATGAGAACCGACTTCAGTGCAAATTTTGTGGAAAGACTCATTATAGAGATACGAGTGGAAGAGTTCCAGTGCCATTCAAAAGGATGTGGTATTTGCCTTTGACAGAAAGGTTGAAGAGGTTGTATCAGTCTAAACGCACAACCCAACCAATGAGATGACATGCGGAGCATTCAACAGATGGTGAGATTAGACATCCTTCAAATGCAAAAGCTTGGAAGCATTTCCAATCAACATATCCAGAATTCGCGTATGAGAGAAAAAATGTCTACCTTGGATTATGTACCGATGGTTTCAGCCCATTTGGCAAGCATGGAAGACAATATTCTCTATGGCCAATCATTCTTACACCATACAACTTACCGCCAAACTTGTGCTTACGCCGAGAGTTTTTGTTTCTCTCCATTCTTGTTCCCGGGCCAGAGCATCCTAGGAGATCACTTGATGTGTTTCTTCAGCCACTAATATATGAGTTGCAACAATTATGAGCTCAAGGTGCTGAAACATACGATGTTTCGTATAAAGAAAACATTCAAATGCGGGCGGTACTTATGTGGACAATAAGTAATTTTCCAGCATATAGTATGTTATTTGGATGGACAACACATGGAAGGCTATCATGTCCATATTGTCAAGATAACACAGATGCTTTCCAACTGAAACACGGAAGGAAAACATGTTGGTTTGACTGTCACAGGAGATTCCTATCACCTGATCATCCATATCGTAGGAGTAGGACTTTGTTTACGAAGAACAAGAAGGTGTTTGATAGTCCACCTCCGGAAATTTGTGGGGCGGATTTGTTGACACAGCTAAGATATTTTGGTGCAGAAAGGACGCCAGACGTTGGTGAACATGTGCATTATCCAGTAGATGATGTTGGAGAACTACATAATTGGCATAAAAAGAGTATTTTTTGGGATCTGCCATACTAGAAGGATCATCTGCTGCAACATAATTTAGATGTCATGCATATTGAGAAGAACTTTTTTGACAATATCATGAACACGATCCTTAACGTCAAAGGTAAAACAAAAGATAATTTGAAGTCAAGACTGGATTTAGTCGATATATGTGCTCGTTCCAAACTTCATGTTGATGAGAATGGTAGGGCTCCTGCTCCCATATACTGATTGGATGCAGCGAAAAAAGATGCGTTCTTTAATTGGATTTTAAATGATGTGGAATTTCCAGATGGTTACGCATCTAATTTGCGTAACTGTGTAGACATAAGAGAAGGAAAGTTTATCGGCTTGAAGAGTCACGATTGCCATGTAATGATGCAGCGCCTCCTTCCGTTTGCCTTCTCGGGATTATTACCATGAAATGTTTATGAAGAAATTGTAGGAATAAGTGATTTCTTCCGTGATTTATGCAAGAGATCAGTGACTCTAGAAGATATCCAAAATTTGAAGTCTAACATACCTGTGATCCAGTGTGTAAAATCCCAAAACCCAAGCCCAAAATTTTTTAAGGGAAAAAGCCTTGTCTACGGCCCATTGGAGTTTAGACCTAGGTTCCCTTCTCTTTTTCTTATAAATAGAAGCAGCCTCCTTCTCTTTTCTCTCATTCACAAACTGAAGCGAAGCTCTGCAGAGAAATCCCAGGGAAGAAAACCCTAGCCGTCGAGTCTCTCTCTCCTCTCTCTCTCTCTGCGCCGCTCTCTCTCTCTCTCTGCGCCGCTCTCTCTCCTCTCTCTCTCCTCGCCGGTGCTCCTCCTCTCCTTGACGTGAGCCGTCGCGAGTGGTGGTGGACACGGAGGACGTGTGGTGTGTGTGGTGATCGGTTTGAAACCTCTCTCAGATCTATTCCCGTTTCCAGATCCAGAACCCTAAATCTCAGATCTTTTCTAAGGTGAGGTGATTCAAACCCAGTTTCTCTCATGTCCTTTATATTGGTTGATGTTGGAACTAAGGTTTGGATAGTCCTTGTTTGAAAGTTAAGTTGATAGATCATAATGGGAGTTAAGTTGTTAGATGAATGAATCATGTTGCATAAGAACCTTCACACTATTTAAAAGAGTTAATGAACTGCCTTGTGTTGATGTGGATGATTGATGATGAATGATACTTGTGTGAATGTTTGTTATGTGATGATTGATAATGAATGATGATGAAAGCTAGGATGCTAGAAAGAAATGCACGCCTAGGTTAATAGTGATGTGATGAATGAAAGTGATACATGGTTTACAATTGGTATCATGTATGTGTGTATGATTGGATGGATGTAAAGTGAAGTATGTGTGTGACACTGAGAATGGGTGACGTCTAATGAACTTGTTAAGGTCAAGTTAGAGTTAATGAGAATGAGAAATGTTAATGAGAAATGTGAAATGAGAAATGTGAAATGAGAAATGTGAAATGAGAAATGTGAATGAGGAATGTGAATGAGAATGATGATGAGTAATGAGATATATGATGAAAGGCCGTGTAAATTCAGTGACCGCGCGATGGCGGGATAGAAATAAGAAAGGGCCGTGAAAGGACGGTGACCATGAACGGACGAGATCGAAGGACCGTGAACGGATAGTGACCGTGAGCGAACGAGATCAATGAGGCGCCTTTAAGATCGAGTCTATGCCGGTTTGGCGTGCCGGTTTGGCGAGTGCCGGTTTGGCGAGTGCCGGTTGGGCGAATGCCGGTTTGGCATGCCGGTTTGGCGAGTGCTGGTTTGGCGAATGCCGGTTTGGCAAATACCGGTTTGGCGTGCCGGTTTGGCGAATGCCGGTTTGGCGAATGCCGGTTTGGCGAATGCCGGTTTGGCGAGTGCCGATTTGGCAAGAGATATGAATGAAAAGTGCTGACCAGTTACTAACGAGAATGAATGAAGTATGAAATGAGAAGGAGAAACTAGAGTGAGGATGGTGAAGGCGTGTAATACCATGGGGGTGTCCAGGCAGTTGGCTTGGGGGAACTCGTGGATTAGAGGTCTAGAGGTCTAGAACACTTAAATATAATTATATGTTGTGGCAGTGACTGAGTTCATTGTATTGTGTGATCGCTAGGTTGATAGAAAAGCATGGAAATGATGTTGTGTGATATCGTATGATGCATTTGAATGATTGATTGTAGTGGCTAGCCAGCTCTCGTTTCGCATTAAGTAGTATAGAGTTCATGCGGAGAGGCTGGTCTAGAACCGCTTCACTGAGTAACCCACTTACTCATGCCCTCCTTTCCATTTCCCTATGTGCAGGACTGTAAGTAGAAGTGTTTGGATATGGTTGGGTTGGTACTTGATCGAAGGATAATGCGTCCGATGACTCCTGGGACCGGTAACGGACACGTTGGGTGGTCTAAAATGAGTAGACCCATGTTCATAACTTCATGCTCTTAACCCCGGATCGGACCCGGGGGAGCGGGGTGTTACAATTGGTATCAGAGCCTAGGTCAAGATCCCTTAGTGCTAACCTAAGGGATCAACATTACAAAGCCACCAACTATATTTATACTTCTATTACGATTCTGATCAGATCCATTTATTTGCAGGATTCTTCCCGTGCTAGACCCGTCCATTGGTTTTTAAAGAGATTCTTAAACTCATTCATTTTTTTTAAACGAGATCTTGAGTAAAGTGTGAAAACCTTGTGTGCCTCCCTTGATTGATGGGTGTTGTGTGAAAGAAGTTCGTTCGGTTGGGATGTTATATTCGAAGTTGGAGTTTTGAATTCGGGGACGAATTCCAAATGACAGGGGGAGAATTGTAACATCCCAAAACCCAAGCCCAAAAATTTTTAAGGGAAAAAGCCTTGTCTACGACCCATTAGGGTTTAGACCTAGGTTCCCTTCTCTTTTTCTTATAAATAGAAGCAACCTCCTTCTCTTTTCTCTCATTCACAAACTGAAGCGAAGCTCTGCAGAGAAATCCCAGGGAAGAAAACCCTAGCCGTCGAGTCTCTCTCTCCTCTCTCTCTCTGCACCGCTCTCTCTCTCCTCGCCGGCGCTCCTCCTCTCCTTGCTGTGAGCCATCGCGAGTGGTGGTGGACATGGAGGACGTGTGGTGTGTGTGATGATCGGTTTGAAACCTCTCTCATATCTATTCCCGTTTCCAGATCCAGAACCCTAAATCTCTGATCTATTCTAAGGTGAGGTGATTCAAACCCAGTTTCTCTCATGTCCGTTATATTGGTTGATGTTGGAACTAAGGTTTGGATAGTCCTTGTTTGAAAGTTAAGTTGATAGATCATAATGGGAGTTAAGTTGTTAGATGAATGAATCATGTTGCATAAGAACCTTCACACTGTTTAAAGGACTTAATGAACTGCCTTGTGTTGATATGGATGATTGATGATGAATGATACGTGTGTGAATGTTTGTTATGTGATGATTGATGATGAATGATGATGAAAGCTAGGATGCTAGAAAGAAATGCACGCCTAGGTTAATAGTGATGTGATGAATGAAAGTGATACATGGTTTACAATTGGTATCATGTATGTGTGTATGATTGGATGGATGTAAAGTGAAGTATGTGTGTGACACCGAGAATGGGTGGCGTCTAATGAACTTGTTAAGGTCAAGTTAGGGTTAATGAGAATGAGAAATGTTAATGAGAAATGTGAAATGAGAAATGTGAATGAGGAATGTGAATGAGAATGATGATGAGTAATGAGATATGTGATGAAAGGCCGTGTAAATTCAGTGACTGGGCGATGGCGGGATAGAAATAAGAAAGGGCCGTGAAAGGACGGTGACCGTGAATGGACGAGATCGAAGGACCGTGAACGGACAGTGACCGTGAGCGAACGGGATCAATGAGGCGCCTTTAAGATCGAGTCAATGCCGGTTTGGCGTGCCTGTTTGGCGAGTGCCGGTTTGGCGAATGCCGGTTTGGCAAATACCGGTTTGGCGTGCCGGTTTGGCAAGTGCCGGTTTGGCGAATGCCGGTTTGGCGAATGCTAGTTTGGTGTGCTGGTTTGGTGTGCCGGTTTGGCGAGTGCCGGTTTGGCAAGAGATATGAATGAAAAGTGCTGACCAGTTACTAACGAGAATGAATGAAGTATGAAATGAGAAGGAGAAACTAGAGTGAGGATGGTGAAGGCGTGTAAGACCATGGGGTGTCCAGGCAGTTGGCTTGGGGGAATTCGTGGATTAGAGGTCTAGAGGTCTAGAACACTTAAATATAAATATATGTTGTGGCAGTGACTGAGTTCATTGCATTGTGTGATCGCTAGGTTGATAGAAAAGCATGGAAATGATGTTGTGTGATATCGTATGATGCATTTGAATGATTGATTGTAGTGGCTAGCCAGCTCTCGTTTCGCATTAAGTAGTATAGAGTTCATGCGGAGAGGCTGGTCTAGAACCGCTTCACTGAGTAACCCATTTACTCATGCCCTCCTTTCCATTTCCCTATGTGCAGGACTGTAAGTAGAAGTGTTTGGATATGGTTGGGTTGGTACTTGATCGAAGGATAATGCGTCCGATGACTCCTGGGACCGGTAACAGACACGTTGGGTGGTCTAAAATGAGTAGACCCGTGTTCATAACTCCATGCTCTTAACCCCGGATCGGACCCGGGGGAGCGGGGTGTTACACAATGCAACCTAGAGAAGATATTTCCTCCATCATTTTTTGATGTTATGGAACATCTTGTTATTCACTTGGAAAGAGAATTGGAACTTGGTGGTCCTGTGCAGTATATATGGATGTATCTTTACGAGCGGTATATGTTTTATCTAAAGAAGAAGGTTAAAAATTTAAGTAAGGTGGAAGATTCTATAGTCGCACAGATGGTCAATGAAGAAACTTCAAACTTTGCTGAGTACTACTTTCCAGCAGAAGTGCAGACAAAAAGCAGAAGACCTGCTCGGCATGATGATAGAGGCGAAAGGGCAACATATTATGTTACGGTTTCAAACATCTTCACAGATGTTGGACGACTTAGCGGAAAATCAAAGGACCGTCGACTTACTGAGCATGAGCACAATTATTTGCAACATATTTTCTCACCAATTGCGAAGATATTCTTCAATATGAGAGGTACGTACATATATAATTCTGTTCAAAAACTATTATTTTTACAAGTTGTAATTTAAATCTTCATTAATTTCATTTATGTGTACATGATTACCATGGTTGAAAAGCGGTTCACTCATAGACACGCCACAGAAGAGGAACTTCAAGAACTGAAGCAGAGAGAATTTGTTGCTTGTATGCTTGGTTATGTGAGTGATTTAAACAAATTATTATTAATCACATGTTATACCAATTCACAGATATTGCTATAACATATTTTCTATTAATAGGTGTATGCTGGAATTGTCAAAGGTGAAACATTTGACGATTGGATACGCGAGATGGTGTGTGGACCACATCATGTTGTGAAGTCATATCTGAGATTTTGTACTAGAGGATATGCATTCACAACTCAAAAGGATGAATGCACAAATGATGGATATGATGAAACGAATGTTCCCGACCGAGTTTTAGTTTGTGTTTTTTGTTTAATAAAACTTTTTTAATGTTTTCTTTTAATTTGTAAAAATTTTAATATTATAATATGTTTTCTATTTTGGATTTAATTTTATTTTTTAAAATTAAATTCAAAATAAAAAATATATTAAAAATAATTATTTTTCAAAATATATTAGGTTCGGGATATTTCGAGGAAAAGGGTCCATCGGAAATTTCCGAGGGATCTATTTCCTCTGAATCCCTCGGAAATTTTCGACGGAGACATTTCCTTAGAATATTCCGAGGAACTCTTTTACTCGGAATATTTTGAGGAAATCTCTATCAGAAATTTCCGAGGAAATTCCGAGGAAAATCTCATACGAAAGTTTTCCTCAGAATTTCGTCGGAATATTTCATTTTCGGTATTCCTTCGAAATTTCGTCACTGTCTGACGAAATTCCGACGAAATATGTTTTTCTGACGATATATTTCTGACGATTTGTTTTGTTGGAATAACGTCGGAATATGCATATTTCGACGAAACTCTGAAGATATTTGTTGTCGGGATATGCATGATTTCCTGTAGTGAACATTCGTCGATAATTAACGACCAGTTTTCGATGAAAGAGAAATTGTTGGGAATATATTGATGAATTTTCGAGAGAATGATGTAATCGAATAATTTTTGACGAATTGCAGAAGAAATAATATATCCATTAAATAGTTGTTGTATTAGACGTGGGCATTTAAATAAGATATGGTTTATCGTTTCCACATACATTTGACTCCACGTGTTTACATATTTTTTGCTGCTGATAAACATCTTGATAAAGCTTGCCAGAAAATATGTCTAATCTTTGGTGGGCATTTCAATTTCCACGTGAATTCCTGAAGTGTTGATATATCAAAATAACTTAAATAACTATATATCCCGGGTAAACTCTTGTAACCTGATATCCAGACTTTAGTATATATTTTCTAGCTTTTAAAAGTGCCACCCAAGTGAATCAACATTTAAAAGCTAGGTATATTACCTCATCTTCCTCCTCGATTAACTCATGGATATACTGTGCATTCAAAGTTTATGAGGGCTGATCAATCAAATGTCACACTGTTAACAGAGGATGGACAGAACAGTTGAGCCCTTACTAATATTGTTGTTTATAGTTCATAGTAAATAAAGAGTTGTTTACACTTTAAGATACTTTTTGGTCTTTTTTATACATGGGATACTTGTTGCTTGAGGGACATAATTTCAGCAACCATAAGTGTTTTGTGGACAATAATACCCTTTGTCGCATGGATCTGGACATGAGAAGTTTTTGGTCATTTAGTGTTTAGTTAGTTCTCTGTTTCGTGGACAGAAAAATGAGTTAGAGCAATTTTGTCATCTTACGGTGGCAGAAAGTTAATAAGATAGGTTTTTGGGGAGAAGAGAGAAATTGTAGCCGTTGGATTCATATGGCTTTATCTAATCTAATCGCCAGGGTTAGTTATAAATTTTGTAAGGAAGGCATGGTACGTACCGCAATAAATGCTCTGTTTCTGAGGAGGGTTTGTAGACGGAAAAAGTGAGGAGATAAGGTGTGTCAATTGTATGCAAAGTTCTTTGTTTAAAAATTCAAATTACAAAACTAATTTGTGTACTTTTCTGTTTAAAAGGTGTTTGGTTCGATGGATGAACAATGTTTGGTTATATGGGTTTGTGGGGAATGAGGGAAGTGGGGTTTCGTCACTGAGAAGAATCAGTTTGGGAGATGGTGGAGATATTCGATGGCATTGGTTACAAGGAACTGGAAAGTCGTGTTCTTGGATAGTTCAAAGTCGATGGAAGCCATCACTGTGTTTATTTGAGCTACTGGCCACCGAGAAGCTTTGAGCTTGCAACGGGGATTAGGACACCTCTGGTGCTCCTAACTAGTGATGGGGCGGTTAGTTACTTCTTAAAGCACTTGAAGGTGAAAGGTGGTATGAATATCTTTGCTCGGTTTGAGAAGAAAGCTTTGGAGAAAGACACATAGGTTATGGATGACTCAGAATGGGGTTTGTGTCTACTACAGCAGCTAAGTACAAAGAGAAAGCATATATAAGTTCAGCGGCTTCAAAGGTGGGGAACGTGTCATCAGCTGTTCGTAATGCGAACATAATTAATCTTGATGATGTTGAGTTTTTTCGGGAGGTAGAGAAAGTAGAGGAGAAACTCAGAAGTGAAAGTTTAGGGGGAGGAAGTAGCAAATGTGGGGAAGATAGTAGTTTCGGTGTGGAGACAAATAAAGAAGGGAATGAGTATGAGGAATTAAGCGAGATAGCCCTAAGGCCGAGAGGATACGATAAAGAGTTTTTGGAGGCCATTACTGGATGGTGATTATGGAGTTCAAATGCTGTGAATGTTGTATTCAATGAGGATGTGATTGTGGATGGTTTGTCAAAACAGAGTGGTCCACAGAGGCATATGAGTTGCACGAACAATGCTTTTGACCATATGGTTGAGGTTGGTGGTGATGGTGGCGGTGGAAGTGGTCCTAAAGGCGAGAACCGTGAAAACTATAATCAGTGGATGAGTAGTGGGAAGCCTAGAAGAGAAGAGGGAACGGGTGAGAGACAATCAACAAAAAAACTTGATGAAATCGATGATGAGGAGCTCGATATCCCTCCTATGTTAGATGATACTGAGTTTGACGCTACTGAGATACGGGACATGGATGTGGATGAGACAGATGGGCAAATCTGTGTTGGAAAGGTGTTTGGTAACAAAGAGGATTGCCAGATTGCTCTTGCCATATATGCAATTAAGAACCAGATCCAATTTAAGAAAACAAGGACTAAAGTTGATTCGTTTGTTGTTGAGTGTCCTGATCCTCGGTGTGATTGGCATGTGACAACACATTAAATAAGAGGGTGTGGTTACTATGAAATAAGGAAGGCCCAGCTGGATCATAGTTTTCCAATAGATTTTAGAAACGGGTACAAGAGTAGAGCGACATCGCGTGTTATAGGTGTTGTTTACAAATCAAAATTTGGAGATCCTGGCCGAGTACCTATAGCAAGTTATTTGCAGATACTAATGCTAGAGGAACTACGGGTTAACGCCTCATACATGAAGTGTTATAGGGCAAATGATAAAGCCATAACAGGTCTGCGTGGGACAGAGGAGGACTCATACTCGAAACTGCCAGAGTATTTGTATATGTTAAAGCTAGTAAATTCTGGTACAATAACTGATTTAGAGACATATCTAGATGATGACGGTGATGAACGTTTTCTTTATATGTTTCTCTCTTTTGGTGCATTAATTAATGGTTTTAAGAAGCTGTGGCATGTCTTGGTGATTGATGGAACTCACCTTTGCGGTAAGTACAAGGGAGTGTTGCTGACTGCTAGTGGGCAGGATGCTAATTTCCAAATATTTTCCCTTGCCTTTGCTATTGTGGATAACGAGGACAAGGATGCGTGGACATGGTTTCTTCAGAAAGTAGAGAGGATTTTGGGAGGCTCTCCAAGTCTAACAATAATTTCTAATAGAGCGATGTGCATAAGCAACGCAGTGAGTAAGATTATCCCCAAGCTAAGCATGGAGCATGCATTGTGCATTTGGCTCGTAATGTAAACTCTAGGTATTCTAGCAAGAACTTGGCAAAGATGGTAATGGCAGCAGCAATGGCACATAGGCCTCGTGATTTCAAGGATTTATATAGCAAGATAAGGGCAGCGAACAATGCTTGCGGTGTTTATTTGGGAAACATCGGTGTAGCTCGTTGGTCAAGAGAAAATTTTCTAGGTGATAGATATAATATAATGACAAGCAATATTGTTGAGCAACTGAACAAAGCGTTGTTGGAAGGCATGGAATCACCTATAATGGAGTTGGTTATATTCATCCAAAGAATGATGACAAGGTGGTTTTTTGCAAGAAGGAAGAAGGTTGAGAAGCACAGAGGTTTGGTTAGCGTGGAGGTGGACAAAGAGATGACCATAAACATTGCAAATGTGTGTGGGAGCAAGATTAATTGTATCTCAAGTTGGAGCAGTGAGATAGTTGGCAAGTTTGGAAAGAAAGACCATGTATTGCTAAGTGAAAAGAAATGTAGCTGTAAGTATTTTGATGATATCTCCTTGTGGGCATGCTATGATTGCTGCACACGGTGTTGGTGTTCCTTACGACACGCTTTGTGGCCATTGGTACAAAACTGTGATGTGGAGGGAAACATATGCTGGAATTATCAACCCAGAGGGTGATCCAAGGGATGTTGAGATACCTGAAGAAGTGAGTAGCATGGTTTTGTACCCGTTGGTGACTAAGAGACAAGCTGGTCGACGTCGAAAATCACAAATTCCATCGATTGGGGAGATACGGGCGAGACACTTTAAACACCAATTGTTGTGCCCTTACTAATTTGATGTTTAATATATGATGTTGCGTACAATATCTGATGTGTCAGGCACCAAGTTTTGCGTGAATGAACTCACACACTTTAGTGCTTGCTGCCATGGTGAAAATATCAGCCAATTAATCTTCACTTCTTGTGTAACAAGAAAGAATGACTTGTTGTTCCACTGCTTACATGACCTTATGACATTTTCACCTCAATGTGTTTGGCCCTTTCATGAAATACATTGTTAGATGCTATGTGAATTGCTGTCTGATTGCCGCAATGAATAGTAATATGAGAGGTTCTGTCTATGCCCAAGTCTTTCAGCATTCCCTTGATCTATATGAGTTCACTAATAAGCTTCCTCATAGATCGGTACTCTTCTTCATCACTTGAACAAGACCAAATTCCCTCATATGAAAGTGCAGTAACCGGTTGTTAACTTCCTGTCAACTCTATCACCAGCTCAATCAATATCACAATATCCCACAATCTATGTACTCTTGTTGCAACCCATCTATACTCCTTGCCCTGGTGCTTCTCTAAAATATCTCAAGATCCTTTCCACCATAATCCAATGGTGTATCTTGGGAGATTGCATATGTTGACTGACTTGGTTGACTGCAAAACACACATCTGGCCTAGTGATGGTAAGGTAGATGAGTTTTCCAACCATTCTTTTTAGTGTTTGACATCTCCATAAGGTTTTTCCTTAAACTCCCCCTCACACAACACTTTATAGCCCTCTACCAGTGGAGTCTTTGCTGCTCTTCCTCCAAGATTACATGTATCACTCAACAAATCAAGGGTGTACTTTCTTTGGGATAAAAACAACCCCTCTTTAGATCGACATATCTCAAGCCCTAGAAAGTACTTAGCTCACCCAAGTCTTTAATATCAAAAGAAGATTTAAGAAAAGCTTCAATTAAGGTGATACCTTTCTTGTCACTTCATGTGATGATGATGTCGTCCACATGGATGAGGATGGCCACAATACCTTGTTGAATGGTGAGGGTGAAAAGAGTGTGATCAACTTCAGACTTGATGAACCGCTTCCATTGAGAGTTTTACATAACTTATGATACTAGGCTCTTGGTGATTGTTTCAACCCATATATTGATTTCTTCAATCTAAGCATATTTCCTGGTTTGTCAAGATGTTACATACCTGGAGGTGGTCTCGTGTAAACCTCATCTTCTAATTCTCCTTGTAGAAATGCAATTTTTGACATCCATCTGCCATAGACCCAATTCCAAGTTGACTGCCAATGATAACACAATCCTTATGGTGTGAAGTTTGGCAACTAGAGCAAATGTATCATGATAGTCTTCTCCATATGTCTCAGTAAACCCCCTTGTTACTAGCCTTGTATTGAGCTTTTCTACTTTCCCATTAGCTAGGTACTTAATGGTGAAGATCCACACACTTGTCACTGCCTTTTTGCCTTTTAGAAGTCCCTCCCTAATGATCATGATGGACTACTATTACAACTTCTTGCGGAGTAGGAGGTTCCATGGTTGACTGATTCCAAGGTTTTCCAAGATGATTCTCAGGTTGTTTGCTCTATCTGAGGATGGTTAAGATAAATTCTTCAGCTCATTCCAACTCTGTTCATCATAATAGCCTCTGGATTCTACAAACTTACATCCCTAGAAATCGAGACTCTCCTAGTCTCAGGTGAATAACACTTATAACCCTTCTGATGAGGAGAATACCCAAGGAACATTGCTTTTGTACTTTTAGGTTCCAATATGTTTCTCTGCTCACCTGAACCAAAATAAAACACATGCACCCAAACACACGTAAATGATCTATAGAAGTGCGGTTCTTTCTGGGGGTAAAAACGGTAATCTTGAAATCAACGTCCAGGACTTCTAAGACTATCCCCCGAAGGAAACTCATTCCGAACAATCGTAAAAAATAAGTTTTGGGACAACAAAGAGCTGTGCATATTTTCTAGTCGCCCATAGGCAACTAGACATTCACCAATGTCTAGCCCCCTGCAAATGTCTAGGCGACTTCAAGACAATCGTGTAAAACAACAACAGTTTTATTAAACACCGACATATCTCAATTACATGAGTGGTTTGTTATTTAACGGAACAAAACATCGTATAAAAGTATTAAGGACGATTTCTCAGAAAGAAATCGCAAAAATCTCCAAAATCATAAAACGACCCAAAAGGGCCTAAAACACGTAAATGCCCACTTACGATTTTAGACGAGAATGAACCCAATTGTAGTCACGGTCTATCTGATTTCCGTAGAGGATAAATGGAAAAGAATATAATATTCAAGTCTCAGGATAATTATGGAAAATCGAGAAGATAAGGAAGATTTTCGCGGAAGATAAACTCGAATAGGGGGCAGAAAAGGAAGGACGACCGACCTAGGAGACCTATATAAAGAAGAGCCAAGAAAAGGAGCAGGGGGATCTGGAAATTAGGTTTGGGGTAAGTTATTGTTAGCTTTAGGAGAACTTAAGATCTAGACAGCTAGACCAGCGAGTTTGATAGTTAAAACGTTTTATTGTTTTGTTTATTATGTTCTCCACTATTGACGAATTTCCGTCCATCTTATTTTCATTGAATCTCTATAACTTTACTTCGTCTTAATAAATAAAACACCTATGTGCAATCTCTTTTGATATCTTGTTACTATATCTTTTTCGTATTCGTGTGTTTACGCCGGGAATCCGGGACCTCAAGGAAAGTTATGGTTTCTTGACTTTCCTCTGTTCACTAAAATCGACAGTACAAATTTGGGTTCCCATAATTTGTCGCTAGAAGGAGGGAGGGTAGTATTCTCTAACACCAATCACCGAACGATCAGAAAGTGATATGTCTAAACAAACAGACAGCGCTGCTATCTCTTTTAAGGATAGAGCAACGGCCGATCAGGACAACCCTCACAACGATCTCCTTGTCATCGAGTTGATAATCCAGGATATCAATGTCGTAAGAGTATTGATCGATGCCTGAAGCTCGGCCAATATTATCTTTAAAGATACCCTAAAAAGAATAGAAATCGAGCTCTCTAAAATCATAAGGAGTCCAAGCCCAATAGTGGGATTCTCGAGAGAAGATACTATGACCCTCGACTCGATAAACCTCGCGGTTAAAGCTAAGAGCATAACCAAAATCGTGGAATTCTGAGTCGTCGATCGTCTTGCATCGTACAACGCAATCATGGGCGTTCCATGGCCTAATTCCATGCCAGCTATCCCTTCAATGTACCACTTGTGTGTCAAATTTCTGACTACCTCTAGAATCGAAACAATCTGGGGAAATAAAAAAATATCGCAAGTCTGTTTCACCGCGGAATTAAAGACAAAGAATTCAACGACAGAAACTCTGTCAAAAAAGAAAAGGAAATCGACTTCCGTTGAAAAACGCCCTAGAACAAGATGAAACGATTTTTTTTGGCAATTTCGGCAAGCCGAGGCCTTAGAAGAAAAGCGTGAACCGACTTGCGAACAAGTTGAGTCAATATGTCTCGACGAGAAATTCCCTGAGCTTTGCGTTGAAATCGGCGCCACCTTTGCGAGCCCTTGAAAATGGAGCTTATAGTCTGTCTGAAAAAGAACTTGTTCATGTTCGCTTGGGCTGCGGAAGGCATGCCAGGGATTAACATCAACATAACATGACACAAACTCAACGTTGACTCAACTTTCATACCCGTAAAAAAAAAGACAAAAGCTGGACCACAACGCGCCACCATAGTCAATGACAAGGTCGAATTACTCCTTAAAGTCGGGTCCATAACGGAGGTCAGATATCCCGACTGGCTCGCGAACCCCGTAGGGTCAAAAATAAATACGGAAAGTGGCGATGCGTTGATTTCACAGATCTCAACAAGGCATATCCAAAAGATAGCTTCCTATTACAACACATCGATCACTTGGTGGAAGCAACGACATAGAACAAACTCATATCTTTCATGGATGTTTTTTTGGGATACAACCAAATTATGATGAATCCTGACCATCACGAGAAAACTACATTCATTACAGATTGTGACACCTATTGTTACAAAGTAATGCTTTTCGGTCTCAAGAACGCAGACGCGACTTACCAACGACTCGTAAACCGCATTTTCTCCGAGCAACTCGGAAAAACCATGGAGGTTTACATCGATGTTATGCTCATAAAATCTCTAAAAGGAAGTGATCACATCGTGCACATGAAACTAAACCCGGCTAAATGCAGGTTCACAGTGGCATCACGGGAGTTCCTCAGATATCTAGTCACGTATCGTGGAATCAAAGCTAACCCGAAGCAGATCAATGCACTGATCAAAATGGCCTCTCCAAGGACAAAGCGAGAAGTATAAAGGTTAACATGGAGAGTAGCAGCGCTTAATCGCTTCATCTCGCGATCAACGGACAAATGCTTACCCTTCTACAACACCTTAAAAGGGAACTAAAAATCGAGTGGTCCGAGGAATGGGAAAATTCTTTCCAACAGCTGAAGCATTACATGACCACTCCCCCAGGTCTTGCGAAACCCATTGAAGGGGAACCATTATTCCTATACATTGCGGTTACCATGATAGCTGTAAGTGGCATTCTCATTAGAAAAGAACGCGGCGAGCAAAAACAAATTTTTTTATGTAAGTAAAACCTTGCTGGATGCGAGACGTGGTACCCTCTAATGGAGAAGCTTGCACTCGCTGTCGTGATGTCAGCACGGAAATTGAGACCGTACTTCCAGTGGCACACGATCGTAGTCCTCACATCATTCCCACTACAGACGATTTTTGTATAACCCTAATCAATCAAGGACGTTAGCAAAGTGGGTAGTCAAACAAAGTGAATACGATATCGAGTATCGAACAAAAACTTGTGCAAAGTCGCAAGTACTCGCTGATTTCTTGATAGAACTCCCACACGGAGGGTATCACAAAACAAGAACCAAATTCGACATGAACCCTTCATGTCAACGGGTCTTAATATAAACAGGGCTCGGGGATTGAATTCGACTCACGTCGCCGACTGGGGAAGTGTTGGAGCAATCGTTCAGACTAATTTTTCACGCTTCATACAACGAAGCTGAATACGAATCTCTTGTCGCAGGATTACGGCTAGCTCATGGTCTGAAGATATGTAATATCCATGTGTATTACGACTAACAACTAGTAGCAAACCAATACAACATGAAATACGAAGCAAGACACGAGAGGATGGATGCATATCTAAAAATTGTCTAGTTACTAGCTCAGAACTTCAATCAATAAGCTCTCCCTTGAATTCCCCGCGCGGAAAACGTCCAGGCGGATGCCCTAGAGGCCTTGGCTTCAAGCTCAAATATGGGTCTCAGAAGAGTAATACACGTCGAATTCATAGAGCATCCGAGCATCGGGCCACCGGTCATCGTGAACCTAATCAACTCACCAGGAAATGACGACATTGACATCCAACCCGAGGAATATTCGGAACAATCTGAGTATGGTTGCGATAAGCCGTGTATGGAAACGATCCTAGCGTATATCACCAACCGAACGCTCCCCAAAGAAAAGTGGGCAGCCCAAAAAGTCAAAACCCAGGCCGCATGATACGTCCTAGTAGACGGAGAACTCTTCAAATGGAGGTTCTTCGGACCACTGATGACCTGCATGGAAAGAGAAAAAGCGCGGAAAATCATGGACGAGGTCCACTTTGAATCTTGCAAAAACCACTATGGCGGGAGATCCCTCGCAATCAAAATAAAGCGCCATGGTTACTTTTGGCCAACAATGATCAAAGATTGTGAGAGATTCGCACGAAAGTGCGGAAAGTGCCAGAGTCATGCACCAACAATCCATCAACCTGCAGAAGTACTCTCGTTGATTTCAGCGTCGTACCCGTTCATGCGGTGGTCGATGTACATTGTCGGTCCTATGCATAAACCCAAACAGAAACGCTTTCTCCTGGTCTTAACGGATTTCTTCTCAAAATGGGTCGAGGAAAACTCATACGCAAGCATAAAAGACGCCCAAGTCGAAAGTTCTTATGGAAAAATATTATCTGCAGACACAGAATCCCGTACGAAATCGTAGTAGACAATAGACCTCAGTTCATTTCGTCTAGATTTGAAGCGTTCTGTGAGAAATGGAAGATACCACTAACCAAGTCGACTCCTAAATATCCGCAAGGTAACGACTAGTCTGAAACTATTAACAAAACCGTCCTAGATGGGCTTAAGAAACTTTTAGACCCAAAAAAGGGTCGATGGGATGAAGAGCTTGTAGGGGTCCTATGGTCCCATCGGAAGACTCCAAGACGAGCAATAGGAGAAACCCCATCCCCCCTCGTCTATGGATCAGAATTCATGATCCCGGCGGAAGTCGAGTTCCCCGGAATCCGCATGAGACTACTCCCAGAACCCTAAGACTTAAACAGTCTGTTGCTATTAGATGATCTCGACCTTCATCAATGAGCGTCCGGATGAGGCCCTTGTGAGAATTCAAAATTATCAACAAGCAGCCGCAAAGTGCTACAACTCGAATCTTCCATATCCGCATATTCAAGGAAGGGGACTTCGTCCTACACAAAGTTTTCCAGAATAACGGTGAACGAATCGCGTAAAAATTCAGAGCAAACTGGGAAGGGCCTTACAAAATCATAAAAGTAGTCCGACGAGGTGCATACGAAATCGCCAACATGCAAGACATCAAAATTTTGAGAACCTGGAACGTGATGCACCTCAAGAAATACTATCACTAAACAATCGCGTCACAAAAAAAAAACTACGAGACAGCTTGATCCCCGAAAGAGGTACGTAGGCAATTCATCACAAGATGAATTCAATTGTCCTCCTCTTTAAAAAAGGGGGGAGTGGGTACGTATACGCATTCTCGTATACTGCTATTTTCTAAATATTCGTTCGCTTAGACTCGATATTTTTAAAACAAAGTAAGCAATAGAGAAAACGCGGACAGACTTGCAATAAGTCTCGCTAACCTCTTATATGAATAACACTCTGTGGCTACTAACAAGCAGACGAAACGCGTAAAAACAACGCCCAAGAAACAACAAAGAGTTTTCAAAGAAAAATCTATATCATCGAACCTATGCAACAACCGATAAACTCATCGAGCCCGCAAATTGTCAATCAAGAACTGCGGCAAACCAAAGAAAAACTCATGCAAACGCTTGAAGAAAACCTTTTCGACTAAAATACCTTCCCATATGAAATCTCCATCTCGGAAGCCCAAACAAGCATACGCATTGTCACCTATTCTTCACGAAGACTCAAAACGGTAACACCTACCATCATGTTTATTGCTGATCACAACAAACGACTCTAACATCCTAAACAGACTAAGCCGTCTCCTCCCATATAGACATCTCTCCAACATTTGACACAAGGACAATAACGCGCTATAAAAGAAACCCGAAATTTTTGGTCAGCACTTCCAGAAGACTTCGAAATTATCTTTGGAGAGATGCTATGTTCCCTATCAAACCAAGTCATATAAGCCAAGAACTCATCTCAAATTTTAATATCGAGACAGAACCAGGTCGAAAACGCTACAAGTAACGTAAGCCAAAATAGTCACCGCAAACTTTAAACCGTTACTAAGCCTAGGTCATACCCTAAACCCAACACACTTGTCTTGAACATCTCAAGGCATAATATCTAATCGATACGAGATCCTAAAGCATGTCTCTTCGCTCATGTTCGTACGTTCATACGATTTCGAAAAATAAAACAAATTCAAATCTTTCGCCAAAAACAAACGATGAATGTGACAATCTGCAAAGAGTTAGGTACGAGATGACAACTTGTATGCATACTTCCCTAGAAATTGAGACTCTCCTAGTCTCTGGTGAATAACACTTATAACCCTTCTGAGGAGGAGAATACCCAAGGAACTATGCTTTTGTACTCTTAGGTTCAAATTTGTTTCTCTGCTCACCTGAACGAAAAAAACACATGCACCCAAACACAAGTAAATGATTTATAGAAGGGCGGTTCTTGTTGGGGTCAAAAATGGTAATCTAGAAACCAACGGCCAAGACTGCTAAGACTATCCCTCGAAGGAAACTCATTCCGAACAATCGTAAAAAAATAAGTTTCGGGACAACAAAAAGCCATGCATATTGTCCAATCTCTATTGGAGGTTCCCTTTAAGTTTTACGATAAAAATCGTAAAACTTGTTTTCTCGCTATTCAAGACAATTTTGCAAAACGAAAATGGTTAACTTAAACATCAACATGAATGTTTTGCAGAACCAAACATCGTATAAAAGTATGTAAGGCGACTTGTCAGAAAGAAATCGTAAAAATATCCAAAAACGTAAAACGAACCGAGAGAACCTAAAACACGATAAATGCCCACTTACGATTTTAGACGAGAATGAACCCGATTGCAATGACGGCCTATCGGATTTCCGCAAAGGATAAATGAAAAAGAAGATAATTGTCAAGTCTTAGGAAAATTATGGAAAATTGAGAAGATAAAGAAGATTTCCGCGGAAAATAAACTCGAATTAGGGGCAGAAAAGGAAAAACGATCGACCTAGGAGACCTATATAAAGAAGAGCCAAGACAAGTTTTGGGGGAAGTTATTGTTAGCTTTAGGAGAACTTAGAATCTAGATGGCTAGACTAACGAGTTTAATACTTAGAACATTTTAGTATTTTGTTTCTTATGTTCTCCACTATTGACAAATTTTCGTCCATCTTGTTTTGGTGAATCTCTGTAAATTTACTTCGTCTTAATCACTAAAACGCTTTTGTACAATCTCTTTTGATATCTTGTTATTGTCTCTTTTCCGTATTCGTGTGTTTACGCAGGGAATCCAAGACCGTAAGGAAAGTTTGGGTTTCTTGAGTTTCCTCCATTCACTAAAATTGACAGTGTGAAATTCGGTTCTCACAGTTCTTATTTAGTACCTCATGTGGAGATTGATCATGAAGGAGTTTGGTGGGTATCTTGTTGATCAAGTAACAAAATGTCATCACTGCATCTCCCTAGAACCTCTTTGGTACATTTGTATGGAACATCATGCTCCTTGCAACCTCCATGAGGTGTCTGTTCTTTCTCTCAGCCACACCATTTTGTTGTGGGGTGTATGGGAAACTAGTTTTGGTGGATCACCCCATGCTTTTCTAGGTGTTGTTTGAAAGCATTGCTCGTGTATTCTCCTCCATTATCTGATCTATTTTTTTATCTTGGCATGATAATGGTTAGTAACATAGGTTTGAAAGTTTATAAATGCTTCTAACACCATATCCTTTGATTGTAGCAGTGTGATCCAAGTGTATTTTGATTTATCGTCTATGAACGTGACAAAGTATTTATGTTGTTTCCTAGATGCACATGGAGCAGTCCACACATCAGAATGCACTAGATCAAAACAATTTTTATAGATAATAGTAGATTTAGGCAATACATACTTGCAATGTTTTTCTAAGATACAAGCCTCACAATCATTCTTAAAAGAAATATAATGCAACATGATGTTTAAGGAACGAGAATGAGGATGGTCTAGTCTAGCATGCCTCATTACTTCTTTAGGGAAATCAATAGAATTTAATCAACAGATAAATCAGATGCAAGCTTGGTGTCTTCAAGTAAGTACAAGTCTCCCTTGATTACACCTTTTCTGACCAACCTACTAGAATCAATATCCTGAAAGTAGACATCATTATGTGTGAAGTTAGAATTGCATTTTGAATTAGTAGTTGCTCTTTTAACAGTTATCAAGTTTGAGGTGGAAGTAGGCATATAGAAAGCTTTAGATTCTTTTCCAAACAACCTAAGATCACCTACTCCTTTAATTGGTACACTTTCTCCATTAGCTATCATGACATTTCCTAAAGCCGGAACTATGTTACTAATCAAATTTAGATCATTGATCATATGGTGACTAGCTCCAGAGTCGATAACTAAAGATTTTGTCAAACTAGAACTAGTTACAGCATTCACAGGAGATACCAAATTTTTTTACTAGAGTTTTCCTTTAGGACTTTAATGAGAACACCAAGGTCATACCTCTTGAAGGTTTCATCTTGAGTGGTCCTCAATGTAGAGTAACTGCTGAATGGTTCACTCAATTCACCAGAGAAGTGTGCCCTTGCATCATAGTATGGTGTTTTGAACTTTCGAGGCTTGAGGTGATGGTGTAGTATCCAACACTTGTCATTGCCATGCCCCTTCTTCTTGCAATGAACACAAACCTATATATTTTTGTCTTCAGGTTTGTAGGCGCCCTTGTTTGCAGCACCCTCAGCTTGATTTGCCAATACCAGTTCTCCTTTGCCTCCAAAAACACTCACTAAACCTTGCTCCTTCTCGATTTGAGCACACACTTCTTCTATGGTTGATAACTTCTCTGCCCTTAATATGTGCTTGATCAGGTCATTATAACCTGAGTTTAGAGTGAGAATCAGGGAAAATACCTTGTCTTGCTCACACCTCTCATTCATCACACTAGGCTCAACAGTACACGACCTCAACAACTCCAACTCAGCCCACAAGGCCCTGAACTTGCCAAAATGTTTGTTGAAATCAGTGTCTTCTTGATGGAGGATGTTGATAGCTCTCTTAACTTCAAACACTCTAATCATATTTGAAAAGTTGCTATACACCTTTTGAAGAGTTTTCCACAACTCCTTAGAAGTTTCATATTAGGAGTAAGCTTCCATGATTGATGCCTCAAGGCTACTTTGAATGATGGACAACACCATGAGATCCTCCTGATCCCATTTTCCATCGCCAGCCAGCACCACTTATTTACCATCCTCTCCTAGGCTGGTTTTCTTTGAAGGTTTGTCATCCGTCACATATGACCAGAGTCCTCGTCTTCCTAAAGCAGTTTTGACCAGTTTTGACCACAAAAGATAGTTAACTCCCATGAGAATAACTAGAATCACCACCTTTGAGATTTTCATTTTTGAACAACTAGTATCCAGTGGATGAACAAAAGTTTCAAAAGGAGAAATGAAAAATCAGAGTAAGAAACAAGATTTGCGGAAGTAATAGAAGGGAGTGATGAGAATAAGGTCTCAAGAGCTGCGATGCTCTGATACCATGTGAGATTCAGCAGAATTATGAGGGTTTAACTGAAGAACATGGAGATTTGCAAGAACAGTAGAGAGAGATGAAAATTTTCAATAGAGAGAAAAAAGAGAATGAGGAAAAATGATTTCCTTGATTTTTACAATGGTGGCTACAAGATTATGAGTATGTTTATCTTTCTAGGACAACCAAAACAATCGAAGTTACTGTTCATGAAATTACTGTTCACGAAATTACTGTTCACGAAATTACTGTTCACAAAATTATTGTTCACCGAGTTACTGTTCACTTTAACTCTCTTGAACTTTTTTTGGTGGTTCGAGGTTGAAGTTTGAAGCGATATGGTTGTTGGAGAGGTTCAAGGTTTCAAATGTGGTCATCTTCTTCGCTCTGCTGAAGCCGGAAGCCAAAGATCCGGATCTATTTGATTGGCGATGGGACGTATTCCCTTCTATTTATTTAGTTTGGCTCAGGGTAGTGGCTTTGTTGAGTTGGTTTTGAGATTGCAGCTGGGTACTTCTTCTTCTTTCAAGTTTCTTGTAGCCATGGTCTTATCGTTTCTGCCTAGGTTCGTTGTTTGGGTTCGCTTTTGTGATTGTTGTTCGCAGTGGAGGTATCTACAAGGCCTTTCCTTTGTCTGTTGCGGTTTTATGTTTTGGTTTATGGACGAAGCAGTTAACTCGATCGTTAGTTTTTCTCTTGCGAGGAGGTGAGCAGCTTTGTTTTGTAGGTTACTTGGCTGTCTAGCGAGTGTCCACATGTAAGAACTGGTGGTCTTCTTTGTCGTTTTCCCTAGTGGTGTTTCAAGTTCCATGGTACTTGTATCTTAGGTGCAGTGATGGTCTTTGTCCAACAAGTTTTGGTTGGTAGTAGTTGCTCGTGTTGGTGTTGAATAAGCCTTGCTATCATTCCTGCCTTTGTTTGTTTCTACTTTGGCCTCATGTTGATCCCTTCAGGGTTGAGAATGCTCAAGATTTTGGTTTTTTAGTTCATCTTCGGCGTTACCGGGTTCTATTGAAAGGTGACGAGTATTATTTGTTTCATCTGTCCCAGCTTTAGTGCCATTGTCTCCTTTTAGAGTATTAATCTCGTGTTTTAGATCTAAATTTGTTGTTGTTGATTAGTGTTAAGTCTGCCTCTTTTGGGCTTTTGCTTTTGGGGATTTTTTCATGTTCTGGCGGCTTTTGTATTCGATCTTGTATCTCACTAATATCTAATGACAAAATGATATTAGTGTTAAAAAAGCCATGACAAGAATGAGTTGCACGAGATAACACTTGTATACTTTTTTCAAAATATAAAAATTTTAAGATATATTTTAAAAGATATAGTATATATTTTCTAAAAAAAAATATAGTATAGATAGTGTTAAGATTAAAAAAATTTTGTTGAAACTATTAATTCAAATATTAAATAAATTATGGTGATGAAATTTGTTGATAATAATATTAAATATTGGATAATTTAGTAAAATTACATAGAAGTGTATTTCTCCAAAATTTCCCTAGTTGGTTTATGAAATAATTACATTGAGAGTCAGTTTCAAGTTTATTATTTCACTATAAGACAGTTTCCACTACCAACACACTTTTTCTCTCGAGTGATTTACAATAAAAGGCAGTTTCTATGTTTTATTAACACTAAAAGACAGTTGTTGCTACTGAGGTAGTTTTTGTGTGAAAAGACTCAACTTGCCCTCCAAATATGTGAACTTTTTGATTGGGTTTTAGTTAGGACAATTGTGTGGTTAAATTTTGAATTTTAAAAAGAGAAAATAATATAATAGTAGATGTAACCGATGTGGCATTTTCAGTAGGGTTATTAAGTAAAGTCCCAACTTATCTCTTCTTTTGTTTATCTTATTAAGTAAAGTCCCAAATTATACTAAATAGGTGTACATGTACACCACTTACTACAACTTTGAGCTCATCGTTCTTCTCTTCTTAATTTTGTTCAGAGAATGATATTTGTGACGTACTCTGTGTCAAATATCATCGTGTACACACATATATTAGTGTCCACATGTACATTGTTATGCAAAAAAATTACATGTACAATGATTCATCTATACATTACTCATGTTATGATATTTGATAGTTTTAATGATTTTGAGTATAGTTGTTGTTTAGATGCAATTAGAGGTTTTTATTTCATTTGGTAGGTTCTAAAATGCAATTTTAGAAATTTTGGATTAACTTAAGAGGACTGATTTGCAAATATGATTTTTTGGGCAATAGTAGAAACAATTAAAATTATAAGGACCAATTATGAAAATTAAGAAAAGTTGATTTTAAGGTTCAACAATGGTGATCTAATCTCAGATGCATCAAGGACTTCCCTTTACGGTCCACCAGAGGTACATAGAGAGACTGAGAACACCACGAAGACCTCATGGGACACTATGGAAGAGAGGTTGAGGGCACTAAATCAAGAATTCATCCACCATAGCTCTACCATTAAATCACGATTGGAAGTGCAGCTTCACATATCTCAAAAGATAAATTGAAAAATAAAGACAATGTTTAAATACAAGTTGTCACGGATTCGTATCGGACATTTTGTCACGGATTCGTGAAGGTCTGTAAAAAAAACAAATAACTGTGGTTTTTGTGAAAAGAAAAAGAAGAAGATGAATACATTAAACGTAACGACAATATGCACCGTTGATAATAAAGGAGAAGACAGAGATCTAATGGTCATGATAGAAGACAGATATATGTCTTGTCAAGATTAAGTTAAAGAGATCTGGAACGTTGATGTACCAAATAAATGAATGGTGGGGGTTGTTTCCCGCTCATAATATGGTGTAGTTAAAAAATTGATACTTACCATCTGACTAGAATGTTACAAGCAAACGGAGTTGTTAGGGAAAACTGTGTTGGTAGCCAAAACTGTCTTATTTTGTTAATAAAAACTTGAAACTGCCTTGTTGTGTAATTTTCTCTTTTCGCTACTCTTTTCTTATTAGAAAAAATTACATACTGGGTCACTTTTCAAGTTATTAATAACATAATAAGACACTTTATGCTACTAGGACACTTTCTTCAACCAAATTGTCTTTTGTTTCCACGCGTCTAGTTTGATTCTAACAATGATTTAACAGACTAAAAATTAATTAAATATTTATATAAAAATATCATTGATGTTTCGGTGTTGGGGCTAATACAAAACTTTTTTTAATTAAAAAATCATAGATCGATGGATTGGTTTACGGAGAAGAATCAACGAATTATGAAGGTCCATAGAAAGGTTTCTTCAACTCAAAACCTATGCCTCCTTCTCGTCACTGTCTCGTTGTTGCTTCCTCCTCGTCGTCACTTTCGTTGCTTCCTTCTCATTGCCGCTTTCGTCACCTCCATCTCACCGCCTTCGTTGCAAAAGCTCGATGAGCAACAATGGCTAGTTTTAAATTTATTGCACATCTGGTCCCTAGACAGTTTGAATATATTCATTTCAGCCCCAAAGGTTTTAGAATTGCAAATATACCCTTTCAAATTGATTTCACACTTTTTAATTGTGCAAACTAGACCTTTCATAATTACACGAATTGGTCCTGAAACTTTTGGATATTTTCAACTCGACTCTTAACTTTAAAAATTGCAGAGATAACCTCTTAATTTAGTCTCAAACTTTCAATTATGCATTCCAAACCCGGTTAAATACAAAAATATTTAAAATTCAGTATATACACTTAATATGCAATCTATATAATTTAAATGTATTAAATGTTGTTTAGTGGACATCTCTATATCCATTTACGTGTACATGATGGTAAATGTACACAATACTAAAACACCAAAATATATACAAGTTTGTCTATAGGGTGTAACATATGTACAAATCCAAATGTAAGTTCATGTTCATATTAGGGTGTACATGGTTTAAAGATTAATGAATTCATATTGTCATATTGGGAACATAAAAATATTAACATAAAGGTGGAACTTATGAAAAAGAAAAGAAAATACAGAATATTGACATTCTTTGAAATGAAATTAATCAAAATAGTGAATAAAATTCGTACTAGACATTGCTCTAGGTGATGTAAGGATTTCAATCTTTTGTCTGACTTGTGTAATCACTATTATTTTTTTAATTCATTCCATGTACACATGTACACCTCATATGGTGTACACTACCATGTAGTATACCCTTCTTTATATGTACAATGCAAAAAGTATTTGCAAAAAATAAAACATAAACTGTTGTACATGTATATAATTTGATACATTGGTAGCTTGATATAGATATACATCTTTAAATATGGGTAATTTGATATGTTTTACATGGAGATGGACATGAAATGTAGTACACATGTACACACATCTTTGTGTACACCACCACATAATACACCTCTACTGCCATCACGTTTCATTATATGTACTCAAATCAAAATCAATTCTCAATACGAAGAGTATCACTTACAAAAAAAGTCATTCGTCTTAGTTTATATTATTTATCCAAAAAATTCAAAAACATCCCAAAATATCATGCACACATGTGTTATATATGCACACACGTACACATCTTCCATTCTATCATGTACATATAGATATACAAGGAATTGACTTTGTTTTTGAACATCATGTTTATCCACATGTACAACGAATCATACATAGGGAAAACTATGTTCACCATCGACTTTTTTTTATAAATATCTCATCATTGTACACCAGAAAAAAATGTTACTCATACTAATCTTTTTCAGTGCATATCACATTATCTTAGCTACATGATTCACATAAAAGGCCTCTGGTACAATTGGTCCTCTAAGCCTCATAAGGACATAACCACTTCTTCCTTTCACAGCAAAATACTATCCATGCTTTCCAAAACTCGGAGACAACATCTTGACTGCATTGGCATGAGCGGTACTTGTTGCAAACAAGTTACTCTCCATATATTAGTACATGTGTACATATGTGTACATGTACATATGTGTACATGTGTACATACATGTACATGTACATATGTGTACATATGTACACATGTGTCCCTTCTTCAAACATGTGTACATATTTTAATATTTTTTAGTGAATGGTAATTTTGTAATAAATTCATCATCTTCATTTTAGGGCTTATAGAGTTTTCTGCAACTTTCTTTTAGAGCCGCCATTAATTTTTTCCTTGAAACCTTCATTTTTGCGTTTTTACTTTCAAAACTTACAAATATTGTATATATTAATCGATTTCATCCTAAAACAAGCAAATTTTCTGAGTTTTTCTCTGCCAAACGTGTATTGGTTGATCTTCTGCCTATGAGTTCACCGGAACTCCTCCAATTATGAATTATTGGAACCATGAGTTTCGTCGTTGTCTTCAGATCCTCCGACCATGAGCTTCATCGTCATCTCCACCTTTAGTGCTCCTTCTTCCTTCGAACACTACTCAAGTCACGTCTCATCGTCATCTGCTACTTCCGACGTGTTTCCGATTTGTCACGGGAAGCGAGAAAGAGAGAAAGCAGGTCAGATCCATTGATTTTTTTTGGATTTGTACCTTTGAGATCTGAATAATAAATTAATGATACGATAATGAAAATGATAAAAAATAATGATTTACAAAAGAAAAAACTTTTAAACCAATCTAACTAGTACATAATGTTCTTTCTCTCACCGAGAAAGTGAACAAATGGAAGCCAAAAGGAAAATGTAAACTGCTTAATGTCTTGCCTCGGGTACGTAAAAAACTGTATTTTCAAATTTTAAATTTTTAAAAAATGCAAACAAAAGTAACTAGACTCTCAACTAGACAAACTAACGGTTAATCATAAAGTCACGCCAAGTTGGACCTTCTTCCTAGTAAACTGCCCCACTAGCACACAGTGACTTAGCATGATATTAAAACTTAAAAACTGCCTCAACGTGTAAAAAACTCTTCTTATTATCTGTAATTGAAATATAACTAAAATACAAGAATTAAATTATGTGGTTATAAATCAATTACTTTTTCTCTTTCTCTTTCCTTATCTCTTAACTTTTTTCTTTGTCTTTCTCGCTCACACTTTTTTTTTTGTAAAATAAATCATGTTGAGAAGAAGATAAAGATAAAAATGAAGATGAGAAACATGATGATGATGGAGTTCGAGTTTGGAGTCCTTAGTTGGCCTCATATATAACTAGTAGAAAAAGAAGATGAAGACAGACACGATGACGGCGTTGATGATGAAGACGACGACGACAGTGAAGACGGCGACGATAGTGAATACAGAGACGACGACGACAAAGATGAAAAAAGTAAAGGTAAGGTATGATTCTGAGATAATAAGTTTGTATGGAATCATTGGCATCAACATTTGGAATCCTCGACTCATCTTTAACTATGATTTAACCATCATTTTGGTGATGGATAGATAACTATAATGAACTTGGTTTGTGTTTGTTGCTGCTTCCTTATGTTCTCAACGAATCCGGTTATGACTGAACTGAAAATCTACTGAGTTCTTGTCTTCTGATTTTGCCATCACCGAACTTTCCGTCTCATTAGCCTTAGCACTATGCTTCCACAAAGCTCTCGGTGGAAATAATTGTCGTTAGTCCATATCAGTTGATGCTCATCTTCTTCAGTTTCCCTTACGCCTCCGCTCTCCAATGGTTGTAACCGTCGGAGAACTTGATGATGTCTCATTCCAGTGGAATTTTGCATATCCAGATTTGAATCAAGATAACTTCTTGTTCGCTAAAAAAAGGGAGAACTCAGCGTTTCTCTATATAATTTTTTCTTTAATTTAAGAGATATGTTCACATAAACTGTATGGAGTCCATATTAGATTGGTTTGAAGTGTCAAACCAACATGATTGTTCATGTGTGTACATGTGAATATGTGTACACATGGATGTTGTGAAATTGTGTACACGTGACAAAAAAAGTCATCAAGATTCGTAATAGCAACTCTATGTTCCCGCACATTCACATTCACATCTCAGTGAGAGAAAGTAACTTGATAGCTCTTCTATTGTGTGTTGACTTTCAGTATTTTCCAGGTTTAATCGGCAATAACCTTACTATGAAGAGTCCTGATGATGTTTAATGAGACGTGGAAGTTTAATCAAATTATGTCTCAGGTCATGATGAGAATTAGCCCTCTATTTCTTCTGAAAGTGACAAGACTGCAATTATTTATGAATCAAAAAAGTGTACACATGAAAGAAAAGTATAGAACCGTGTCACTGGAGAAGTCACTAGAAGAAGTAAATGCTAAAACTTGCGTGTCAAGATCTGAGTTAGAGAAGAAGATGTATGAGGATAGAAGAAAGACAATGTTTTTGATTATGTGTTTAGCGAGTTACATGTGGATAGTTCTTTATAGTGTACATGTGGATAAGCTGAAATGGTGCACATGACAGAAGTGTACACATGGATGTTATTTTTTGTCCATTACGTTAAAACATGCACATGTGTGTACTAGATTTGTAATTATTTAGGTGGATCATATGTTTCTAAAATTATCTAACTACCTTATTAGTCTTGCATTAGGAAAATTTAATAAAAAACAAACAATGGTTGCACATGGAGTCTCATCAAAACGATGTACATGAAAAAAGTGTACACATGAATAATATTTTTTATTGTACACATGGGTCATATGTTTTTACATTATCTATCGTGCATTTGAAAAAATAAAAACCAATAAAACAATGGTGTACATGAAAGCTTAAAACAAAGATCTTCTTCCTCTATTGGATCCATCCACTCATGTAGAACTTACACCTTGGCATTGTGAGTTTAAGAGTCATGAAACCAATGTCGTACAACTTTGTTGTCAAAAACCAAGCACTCATCAGTATTCTCAACGAACTGATGAACATATAAAGTTGTGTTGTAAGGCTCATCAACAATAGTATCAGAAATCAAATCAACGGCAACCAAATCTATATAAATATACTAAGACTAGACAAAACTAACATTTTCCATATTGATTAGAAAATAAACAAGACAAAAGCTTAACTTAAGTAAAACCATAAAATACATTCAATAAACATAATCAAATGTTTCAAGCCTTATTTCAAACCTAAACCATGTAAATTTCTCGTAAACCCCATAAGAGATCAATTGAAAGTAACCATATTTGTTCAAATTATTCAAAATTTCAACAAAAGGAAAAGACATGGGAGGAAGAAGAAGAAATAGAGGAAACTTTCCAAAAAACCTCTTATTTGAAGTAGCCATAATCTCGCACGAAGGAGATGCTTTTCATGCTCAAGTTGAAATCTCAGATTCGAAGAATCTGTGTCAAGAGGAAGTATGGAGTTTATGGAGTTATTGTCCAAAGGGAGTGAAACAACATATGTTGGAGGAGGACCATCTGGTGTGACTGAAGTAGGAGAGGTCGACGGAAGTGTCGGATAAACCTCATATGGTGGAAATGAACAATTTATATCTTTTGATGATTCAGATGGAGAGGATTTCGTAAGTCTAAATCTGATTATGTTCAAAATTATTTTTGATTTGATTACTGTGAGGGTATTAAAAATGTAAAACTGATAAATAAACCAAAAAATCAAGATAAAACAAACAGTTTATATTATTTAAATTTAAAAAACTTGTCTTCCACTAAATCTAACGAGTGGGATACTGAATAAAAAACAATAGTTTATTAAACGTGAGAGTAATTATGTAAACAACCAACAAAAACTTCCTTAATAACTGTAACTGCCTGAGAGTGTAATCTATTCTATTAAAAGAGGATCATGACCAATTGATAAATGTTTGGTCCAACTATTTATTATTCATGTATTATTCATATATATTAATAAAACTAAATTTTTATATTATTGATAAATTGTATGATGAATGATTAAACACAAATATGATTATAAGAAAAAATGTATATAAAAATTATTTTTTTTAAAAGAATTTAAAACAAAAAAAAACGGGCGGGTCAAAATCTAGTTAAAAACTTAAAACTGGCCTAGAGCGTAAATCACTCTTGGTTTATATATTGTTGGTTTGAAGATCTAGGATTGGTTATTTGGAAGTTAGGTTCTGCCAAATTTTAAGTTTTTAAGAGAAGGTTGTAATACTGTGGATTTTTAATGTGGGTATTATTGTAGCTATGGAGGTTCACATGCAGATGCAAATTTCGCTGTTTAGTGGAGACGACGAAGAGATTTGGAGTATAAAGTTGAGGACTTTTTTGATGGCTCGTGACCTATGGAATGTTATAGAGAGTGGAGTCTCGGAAGTAAACACAAACCACCATATGATGGGCTATTTTACGAGCCAAAATGATCAGAGAATCAAGGATATGACAGGCTCTTCATATGCTGCAAATGTCAGTAACAGATTCTATCTATCTCCGGATAGGTAGAGCAACATCTTCCAAGCAAGTATGAAGAAGGAGGAAAGCTGATGGAGCTTGTGATTCCCAGCTTAAGTTTTATGGGTCTAACATGTCTGATCAACAAGTCATCCGTAAGATTCTTAGCAGCTTGCCCCCAAGGTTTAATGAGATTACAAGCATCATGAGTGGTGAGAGGATTGCATTCACTAGAGTTGTTTACCCTCTTGCGAGACAACAAATGTCAACATGGGTTTAAGAAGCAAGAAGAAGCTACGCACAACCACAAGAGAGGAAGACAATAGAGAGCTCTTTCTACCTATGTTTTCTCTGTTTCTTCTGATGAAAACGTTTTAGAAAGTAAGATTAAAATGTTGCAGCTTTGGCATTTTAGTACATAAGAGTGAGATGCGTTGTTCATTTGAGGTCACGAAATGTGTTCTATTTTGGTAGTGTCTATGGCTTTTAAATTATAATATTAAACTTTAGAAAGGTGTCTTCTTGAGTAATAAATTGTTTGAAAGATCAAAACAGTGATTCAGACTACAAAAGACTTGGTAAGTAAAAAAGAAACAGAGAGAGAAAAGTCCCTTTGAACAGTGCTAGTTAGGAGTTGAATCAGATGAAGTACATTTAAATTTAACCAAGATTAAACCGGTCGGTACGAATCGGCTTAACGAATCCTGTTAAAAAGGTTAACCTAGCCGCTTAAAACCCTTTCCAGAACCCCAAAGAAAAAAGAGTATCGGAAAACAAAAAAAATGCTGCTCCGGTCAATTCGCACCGTCGAGCACCTCCGCAGAATCTCCGCTTCTTCGTATCTCACTTCCCCTTCCTTCTTAAACAGAGTAGTGCCGGGAGAAAGCGCTGTCTCTACTCCTATTTCCCGATTCTATCACTGTAATCCGCAGAATGAGAAGCGACGCACAACAACAACGTCACCGGGGTGGAGGATTAGCATGAGACATATGTCACGGCGGAGAAAGGACGGAAAAGGGTGGGCGAATGCGGCGTACTCTTCAGCGGTAGATATGGCGATGGACTCGGTGGTGAAGATCTTCACGGTGTCAACGAGTCCTAGTTACTTTCTCCCTTGGCAGAATAAATCTCAACGAGAATCAATGGGTTCTGGTATTTGACAATGCTAAAATTTAATCAGAATATTTTTGTGTGTTGGCTTTTTTAACTTTGGTGATGTATGTAGGATTCGTAATATCGGGAAGAAGGATTATAACGAACGCGCACGTGGTGGCTGATCACTCCTTCGTGCTAGTGAGGAAGCATGGGTCGCCTATAAAGCACAGAGCCAAAGTTGAGGCGGTCGGACATGAGTGTGATTTAGCCGTTTTGGTGATTGATAGTCAATTGTTTTGGGAAGGAATGAACTCGTTGGAGCTTGGAGATATACCGCTTCTAAGGGAAGAAGTCTTTGTTGTTGGCTATCCTCAAGGTATCTTCAATTTTTAACATGGACTTGTTTTCTAGCTCTAACAGTGGATTAATCATTTCTCCTGCAGGTGGTGACAACATCTCTGTTACAAAAGGTGTTGTGTCTCGAGTTGAACCCACCCAATATGTTCACGGTGCCACCCAGCTAATGGCTATACAAATAGATGCTGCTATTAACCCTGGGAACAGCGGTGGCCCAGCAATCATGGGAAACAAAGTAGCCGGTGTTGCTTTTCAAAATCTTGCAGGTGGTGAGAACATAGGGTGAGTCAAACAAAGTTGAAATATTCTTTTTTTTTAGCTCTGTAGCAAATAACAAAGCCTAAGTGATCAGATAAGGAGTGAAACAAAGTTGTTGTTTTCTTCTCATGCGTGATTGAAAGACAGCTCTCTACGTGTCTTTGCAAGCCCAGATTTAAACTTAACATTTTAGTATGTGCTTTCAAACTGCAGTTATATCATTCCAACACCGGTAATCAAGCATTTCATAAACGGGGTTGAGGAATCTGGTAAATACATTGGTTTCTGCTCTATGGGTGTATCATGCCAGCCTATGGAAAATGCTCAGATCCGTAGCATCTATCAGATGAGTTCTGAAATGACAGGGGTTCTTATAAGCAAGATAAACCCTCTCTCGGATGCTCATAGAATTTTGAAGAAGGAAGATGTTATTCTCGCATTTGATGGTGTTCCTATAGGAAATGATGGAACAGGTAGATTCTCCCTTTATTTTCATGAACCTCAACGTTGCATTATTATCTACGTAGTTTTGCGGGTGAAAGTGTGGTTTTATTTACTTGCAGTTCCTCTCCGGAAGAAGGAGCGGATCACTTTTGATCATATGGTCTCTATGAAGAAACCAAATGAAACAGCTCTGGTTAAAGTCTTGAGGGAAGGAAAGGAACATGAGTTTAGTATCACTCTCAGACCTGTAAGTCATTATTTATTCTCTGACAGCTTACTAACGAAATCAATGTTAAAATGCATTGGTTGCTTGCTTGCTTGTTTGCAGCTGCAACCGCTGGTTCCAGTGCATCAATTCGACCAGCTCCCAAGTTATTATATATTTGCGGGCTTTGTATTTGTACCTCTCACACAGCCATACCTTCATGAATATGGAGAGGATTGGTACAACACTTGTCCTCGCAGATTGTGCGAGCGTGCATTAAGAGATTTACCTGAAAAATCCAATCAACAACTTGTCATTATCTCTCAGGTTTGTGCTTTCCCTTTTGTCTAGTTCTGTTCTTGAGATTTAGAACGATTGAAGATCACTTTTGAGTAACTATGATAGTATTTTACTTGATCGGAGTTTTTGAATTGCCTCACACATAACAACAACGTCATGTGGTCATTTAGGCACCTGACTGATAATTAAGTATTGTGTTTGATAGGTGTTAATGGATGACATCAACACAGGATTTGAGCGTCTTGCAGAGCTGCAAGTAAGTAAAAACTATAGTATATTGTAACCGTATCTATATTGATCCTCTGAATCCAAGCGCATCATGATTCATTTATTCATCGAATTAGTAATTAAGATAACAGAAGATCATCATAGGATTCTAATAAATGAAATGAAATGAAACACTCCCTGTTTTATTACGTAAGGTGAAGAAAGTGAATGGAGTGGAAGTGGATAATCTGAGACATTTATGCCAGCTGATAGAGAAGTGTGATACAGAAAATCTGAAATTGGATTTAGACGATGGGAGAGTACTGGCCTTGAAGTACCAAGACGCAAGATTAGCCACTTCTCTGATTTTGAAACGGCACAGAATAGCGTCTGCGATGTCCAGCGATCTGCTGATTGAACAAAATAATCCAGCAACTGAGTTGCCTGCTTCTTGTTCTACTGTGGTTGTTTGAGCCAAACGCCAATCGCATGTTGTAACTTGTATGTACCCTTTGACATTTCATTCATCTATTTTCAGACCACATTGTTGTAATGTTCGTAAACATTTTAGGATTTTTAAATCGGATTTTTTTTTCCTTTTATATTTTTCTTTTTGTTTTTACATACAAGTCTTCAGACACATTACTTGATTCGCTATATTAAAAATAGTTATAGAAAACTTAAAATTTTGTACCCCAAAAAGGATTTGATCAAATGTGGACACATCTAATGAGAATTCGAGCCCAAATAGGAACTAGAAGGCAAAGACTCTTCTTGTCTTTTTATCCTTTCATTTATGTGTCCATTAAAAGTAACAAAAATACCTTTCCGTGTCTTCTGCGACCTGTCACATCCGTACGCGCACCGTAAAAGACGAAACAACCCTCCAACACTCATGAGTGGTCTCTGTCTCTTCTTGTTTTAAGTCTCTCAGAATTGGATTAAAAAAAGAAGCTTTTCATCAGTATTTGTTTGTGTGATGATGTCGTCGTCGTGGGAGATGCAACTAATGGAAACAGCTAAGGAGGAACTCGAGATTCTTCAGGCTCAGTATCCCAATCGCTTCGCCTACCTCAAGTCCGACCTTCAGTCTTTCATCTCTAACCTCCGTGAAAACCACGCGCCTCCGTCACGTACCTCCTCCTCCCCACTCGTCCTCACTCAAGGTACTTTTACAATCTTTCTTGTTGAAATGGAAATGCTTCTTAAATGAGAGATATGAACTGCTTTGTTGCTTAATTATCTTTTGTTTTCATCCTAACAATTTCGGAATTGAATATATATTATTTTTAGTCAGATTATTATTTGACAAACCTTTTTGGGTCGTATATTCATGTATTCCTGATGTTTCAAAATGAAAAAGGAATTAAGCCGTTTGAATTTCCCATGCCAAAATTAAATTGACTTGACAAGATGACTTTAAACAATTTCGAGAAGACATAAATAGATATTTAAGAATTTTCTGACCGCTGTTCATAAAAAACAAGAATTTTCTGACCCTTGTATTTGGTTATGTTTTTTTCTAAAAAAATTCTATACCCTTTGTTCATATTTGATAAAGTTAAAAGCTATACGGGGGATTTTTTTTAAGCACAATAACGTTCGGTTTCTTTGAAAATAATTTTTAAAAATATATTGTTTTATACCGGCAATTTGTTAGTTTGGTCAATTGTCAATTTTTGTTGTGCTCGTTTTACACTATTATCAGTACTTATATGGTTTCTTGTTTCTCAAATGATGTATTCAGCCGAATAAGTAAATGAACAAATAAATCAAAAGACTATCGTTATGGAAATGTATCTAGCTAGTGTATTCATAACTCTCGAGTATATCAACAAAGATGGCAAAGCAGTGAATGATAAAACTATTTGTTACCTTATCATATTTACTACTATCATGACATTTAGCTTCTAATATGTCATGAATCATAACTCGTATTTGAATATATTAGTGTAGGGGTCAACAAGTCAATTCAAATATAGATTTCGTTTACACATGATATTGTATGAGCTGCAACTAAGTTGTTGTTAATGCGTTGGACAGAGTCATCAAACTGTGAGAATAAGCTGAAACATAAGAAGAGAAAGTACACAAATGAATTATTTGGAGATCAAGCATCGTCAACAACGGGAAAGATCCACAAAAACAAGAATCAGAGAGTGGTCACAAAGAGAAAAACTAGAGTTGAAATGGTTCTTGAAAGGGCTCAACTTTGTCTCCAGAAGATAAGAGACGTGAAAGCCTCTTTGTGTTAGACTTTTATTTAACAACTTTTCTTCTTCTTTTTGGGGGTTGAAATGTAAGAACGACGTTTAACGGTCCAAGACAATGTTTAACAAGTATTGAAAATTCAATGTTCCTCGGAACATCGGTTGAAATAGTTCAGCCCTATATATATCAGTCTTTTTCTTTTCGGTCAATGATGAGAAAGAAGTCAACATTTATGAACAACAACAAAATAAAAATGGATATCTTTATTAATTATTTACAAAGTGACAAGGTGTGAAACAAAAGCGTTTCTTCAAAAAAATAAAATAAAAATAATAACCGACGAGACTGAGCGTAGGGCGTGGGGAAGGGGGGGGGGGCTCGGATCATTCAACCCCTCCATTATTAATGCAAATTCTGAACTAAAATATTGTATAGGAGTATATTAAAATAATTTTGAACTTAAAAAATGAAATTATAGTCTAAATCTGAATTTGCAGTTACTATTCCTAACCCTAATGACACTGTTAGCAGCCAAGCTATCAACGAATACACCACACCTCACCATGAATTTTACTTGGGGCAGCTTTAATTTCCCAAACTTGATCCGAACCGGTTGGGTAACTCTAATCCGCAACGGTATGCTTCCAGTTAACTGTTGCTGCTCTAACAATGTCGCCATTAAACTGGTTGCATTTTGAGTATAACCAGTCATTTCTACGAATATAATGGTCGTATTCTCATGTCCTTGGTAGAATTTCGGCAACGACCCTGTAAATATTGCAAAATACGGTTAGTCCTTCAAATATACCCTGCTCTTAATCAAGATCTCGTCGAAAGATCCAACTAATCTTGTGAGTGAATACAACTTTAAATAGGTAAATCCTACGCTTAAGCATCAAGAACTCAAATCCAAGTGATCAAGTGGTCCACGGTGAAATGGAACTCGGGCTATAGCAAGTTTACGCCTTTGGTCTTAATACCATCCGAGTTTGGTTTCTTTAGGAACAAAAATGCACATAACTAAAATAGCCAAAGTATTACAAACATTTTTGACGTACCATTGCTAAGTCTGGTTTGCATGTAGAAGACGCTAATTTTGCTTCCACCTTCATAGTAAATTCCTATTTTCTCGTTAGGATTTTTAGCCGTAATGGTGACGTTAAAAGCAGTGGACAAACTGGAATCTTGGTTATTGAGTGTAGACCGGGTGAGCTGTAACCGGTCGATATTGTAATCCGGTAACTTGGGTCTAAAGACAAGGTAGAGGATACCAACGGCCGCTCCTACGACGACAATAAGGAGAAAGAGGACGAGGAGAGTGTAACAAACACACCTACACCAACAGCTTCTCCTTCCTAACCGTGGTGATGATTGCGTCACATATTTTTTGGTTGGGTCACCGTGTTCCGATATTGAGGCGCCACGTGAGACAAGAGGAGCCGTTGGATGCGTCGGAGGTGGTTGAGCTTCCGGATCGCTCACTGGATGGATTTTCTGGTGTTCGGACATTGTTTCACCTTCGTGAAGTTTGCTTACGTTTTAGAGGTTATCTTTTTGATTAATTGTATTTATAAGCAGTCTGTTAGGTGATTTGTTTTTAAAGTAGTGTATTCACGAGGAGAAAAGTAATTAAACATTTAAACAAAACGTGTCCCTTTTGAATTACTTGTGCCTTTTTGGACCGTATTAGATTTGAGTTAAACCAAGACTAGTCATCTGGGTGTCAATTCTGGGTTCCGCAGACGTCAAGATGAAGGTTCTTGCATGGTCCGCGTATACAACGGGTCTACCAAGACATTTTATAATATATATATATATATATTTTGTTGTAACGATTATGTCCTTTTCTTAAAGTTATGTACTGAATATTGCTTTATGCGTTTAACTTTTGTATTTTGATATATCATAAGGTAATGGTAAGCTTAAGAGTAGGACATATCTAAATATCCGGGAAATTAAGAGTATCAAATCCGTGTTTTTTGGATATCCAGATTTTTGATATTTGTCTAGATATTATGACATCCACGGATATACGGATTCAGATCCGGATCCGTAAAAATATTTTTAAAATATAAAATTTTTAAAAACAATATATAATTATATATATATACAAAATTTATGAATCTATACAAAATTTATGAATATATATGACATATAATATTAGTAAAATTAAAATATAATATTAGAAAAATTATACATATATATAAATACTAATATATCAAATATAGTTACTAATAAATTTAAAAATTTAACATATTTTAAAAGCAGTGATCTGGATTCGGATCGAGACATCCTAAATATCTTATTTTCTTAGCAGATCCAGAGTGGATCTTGGATCGGATATGGATTCTGGACAATAAGTCCCAGCCTAGAACTAAGCTATAGAGATTTACGTTTTCTTTTGATATTATTGGGGGCGATTGGTTCGAATGTAGCTGTAAAAATTTTATTGTAGAATTTGGTCTGTAGAATTTTTTGATGTAGCTGTAATTGACTTAGCTGTAGAAATTAAATGGAAAAAAATATAAAAAGAAAAGATATTCCTACAACAATATATTTTTGCTTTAGAAAACAAAGCCTTTACATCCATTTTTTTAATTTTTTGACTTTATCTTTAAAAACTACTTAAAGCATGATTGGTGATCTATATGGTTGTAAATCCTCCTATATATTAATTGAGAAGTCACTTTATTGATTTTGCTTACGTGTTGATCACTGATGAAATTTTTTAAAAAATTGTTATAATTTGATTGGTAGATGCTTTTTAATTTTTAATTATTTTATTTAGATATAAAATATAAGGTAAGTCTATAACTAATTAATATTACTTACCAAAAAATAGAAAATGATATTACAAACAATAATTTATAGTAACTAATTTTCAAAATTATAGAAAGAATAATAAAGTTTGATTAATTCTTTCTTATATTTTAAACCATATATAACAATGAATAATTTTTAATAGAAATCAATATAAATAATTTCATACAGCGTCAAAAAGAATTATATTCTTATGTAGAGTATTATAATAATTATTAATGTCTTATAATGATTATATATAAATTTCATATTTTTATATAGAGTATTATAATAACTATTAACGTCTTATAATGTCAATATATGATATATAAATCATTTTTTATAAAAATTCAAAAATAATTTTATTACTTCCAAAATCATTTTATCAGAATTTTAAAAGAGTTTATAATAGCACATAAAATAAAAATTGAAATCTAATATATTAAAACAAAGTTCTATTTGAAAGTTACCTTGGCATGTTTTTTTTTGGACTTATTGAAAAATGTTGTGACTTATCTATTAACTAACATCTATATTATTAAAACTCAAGTATAAAATTGGAATGTTTGGAAACATAGATAGTAGACTAAATAAAGAATGTTTGGAAACAAAGATAGCATATTAAATATTTTCTTCTATTTACACATTTAGTCATCCCATTTCTTTCTTATCTACAGATTCTTCCAATATTATTTAAAATAATATATTTAAATTAATTAATTTCAATGGGTTGTTATTTCTTTGTCGTGAAAAAGCAATCTCGAAATATATAGTGTATGTTATATAAAACTATCTATAAATATATTTTTAATTTATTTATATTAATAAAATATAAAAGGTTTGAGAGTTTAATTTTCAGAAAAACATGTATTAAATATCGATCTTCACTTAGAATAATAATTAAAAATCTAAAAATATACAGGTACACGAATATAAAAAATATTGTGATCAGTTGCACCTGTTTCAGTTGAAAAATAGAAATACCGAATATTTTTATACTAAAATCTATACAATATTGCAAACAGTTGAACAAATATTTATGATTTTCATATATTTTTAATGCATTTCTTCCTAATTCTTTTGTAACAATTTATTGATAATACATATCCGTCATTTATTCTAATCATTTCCCCTTATGATATAAGAAATACTTGATTTCTAAATGATATTAACATAGATATATAAATTATATTTGATTTATAAAATGTCAGAATACACAATTTTTGAAGTATCAAATAGTTGACTTTTGATTTAATAATATTAGATATTAGATATAATAAATTTTTTGAACAATCACAATTTTGATAATCATCAACTATGAACCAAATAAAATAGTCTATTTTTGAACCTATTAGATTTTGAATTTAAATATATTAGATATTAGATATAATAGATTTTTTAAACAATCACGATTTTGATAATCAATCAATTAGGAACCAATTTTTTCCAGAATATTTCTCAAATCATTATACCATATTTATAATTTGATAACATAATTTCCAATTCTTCTAAAACGTGTGCAGTACCCACCGAATATTTTGGGTATATAAATTTGGTATCAGAATCTATTATATTAAAACATAGTCCTATTTTAAATCTAATATTAACAAGTCATAGTTGGACCATTTCAAAAATTAGTTAATATGACATATTTGATTATCTACATTAATAATAAACCAACTAAAATTTTTAAATTTTTAATTATAATAAAATCTGTTAAGAAATAATCTAACAAAATCTTACTTAAAAATTTAAATATTTTTATAAAATTATACATTAATAAATTTCGTGATTAGTAATATAATATTATTATAAATCAATTTTAACTAAGTTTTTATTATAAAACAGAAAAATAAAATTCTACACTATTTTTTTATAAATTCTACAAATATATTCTTTATTATATAAAAATAGCAGTGTTACATTAGTTAAAAATGATAAAATTATATTAAATATATAAATTAACAAATTTTAAAATTTTATCTACTATTAACAAATAGCAATTGGACCATTTCAAAAATTAGTTAATATGACATATTTAATTATTTACATTGATAATAAACCAACTAAAGATTTGAATTTTACTTTTTAGTTATAACAAAATCTATTGAGAAAGAATCTAACAAAATCTTACTTAAAAATTTAAATATTTTTATAAAATAATACATTAATAAATTTCGTAATTAGTTATATAACATTATTATAAATCAATGTTAACTAAAATTTTATTATAAACAAGAAAATAAAAATTCTACTATTTTTTTTATAAACTCTATAAATATATTCTGGATTATATGAAAATAGAAGTATTACATGAATTAAATATGATAAAATTATATTAAATAGGTAAATTAACAAATTTTAAATTGTAATGTTTTTCATTTAAATAAATCATCATTCATCATTAAAATAGGCTAAAATTCATAAAATAATATGATAGATACTATTATGTATAAAATTTACTAAAAATATATCTATATTATTTAAACAAAACAGTGTTTTTACTTATAAATTCCGTAAAACACTAAAATGATATATGTTAAAGTATATTTTCTTATAAATATTTAATAGACTTCTTTTAAATAATATAAATAAATAAAATTTAAAATATATTATATGCAAAATGTATAAATTAAAGAAAAAAATATATTTTGAAAGAGATTCTTTATTTGATTATTTCATATGGTTATTTTATTGTATCTAACTCGAAAATATATTAGTAAGTAATAAAAATTAATAACAAATTAAAATGTTTTAAACAAAGCACTATATATTAATAATGTTGAAGAAGAAATATATTTTTTATAGAATTACACAATATATAACACTAAATTAAAAATTATATAATTAAAATATTTGTAATAATACCAAATACATTTATAAAATAAAAAAATATCCGCACGGACGTGCGGGTTAAAATCTAGTAATATATTAAACGAGAGGTTACTTAAGTGATTGTTTCAATTATTAGAGAAATCTTAAGAAAATTATTATAATTTTCTTGGTCGTTGATTTTGAAATTTATTTTAATTAGATCTAAAAATAAAAGGTAAAACTAAAAGTAATTAATATGAGTTGTCAAATAATCTAAATGGTATTACATATAATGATTTATGGCAAATAATTGTTCGAGTTATAGAAAGAGTAATTACTTCTCAAGATAAAAGAGTACTAATGTATAATTTTTTATAGTTATATACTACATAATATAACTAACAAAATTATTTATATATAAATCACTGTAATAACTTTTTTACATTATATTCGTATATCAGTATATGTTAAATATTAATGATTGATAAATTTCATATATTTCTATAAATCATTTACAAAGTTTTTTCTTAGAAAAATAAAATTATTTATTATAGATTCTAAAATAATTTTATCAGAATTTTAAAAATATTTATAAGAGCATATAAATCATTTATAAAAGAAAAATAGAAAATTTGAAAAAGGAGAAATTTGCAATAGAAAATGTTTTTTTTAAATAAATAAAAGTAATGTGATAATTACATATTTATATAAATGTGTGATTATTGCAATGTACACTGAAAAATACATATATTAGTCGTTTAATATATAAAATTTGAAGATTAGATGGATTATATTGAATGGAAAGCGATGCAATTATAAAATGTTTTAAATTTAAGCCAAATATACCATAATATAGCAAAAAGTTAATGTGATGATTGAAAAGAGATTCTAAGATGGGTATTTGATTGATTATGTGATTTGTATTAATATTTTTAGAGAGATAGAAATATCTGGCAAAAAAATATGTAAAAAAATTAAAAAAACATTAGCAATGCATGTTAAAATGTGATGAAAAGAAAGAAATGCTAAAAGAAAAATAAGAAGAAGTTAAATTTGATGCATAATAAATGTTGGAGAAGTTAATGTAAAATTGCATATAAATATTCATCAGTTATTTGTTTCAAGTTTACGAGATCTTCGCAAATGAGAATTAATTTGCATTAAAATTAAATAAAGTGATAGATAAGATAATGTGAGATTATAAAGTGTTTTAAAATAGATTTTAGGTTCACTGATAATGAATTTGTTAATCATATGATAAAATTAAGTAAAATAAATATTTTAGTGATTTTGATTAATATTATTAAATTATCACTAAATCTCATGCTTTGAAAAATTAGTAATGAAATTTTAGATTTTTAAATTATTTGAGTTAAAAATTATCTTTTTAATATTTTAATTATTATTCAAAAATATAGTATAATATAAAATATATATTTTAAATAATATTTATACCCGCAAATTTACGGGCAGCCACTTAGTAGAAATTAAAGCTAAAGTCTTTACTTACAGCTCAACCAATCAACCACATTATAAAAGTATATGTAGGTATTAGAACGAGAAACATTATCGGTGATACCCATGAAGGTTTCTAAAGAAAAAAAAATATATAATGTATTTATTTTTGTAAGGCAGTTGAAAGATTAGTAAAGTGATATCGGTTAGTTTAATATCTGAGAACATTATTATCGGGTGATACCCCAGTGTGTCTCTTACCATAATCTTTGTTTTTATTTAAATAAAACGTTAAAGATAAAAAAAAGGGTTAAAGATAAACCAGGGACAAAATGCCAACACATTAACTTATACTCTCAAATATGTGTTAGACCACCTCCATCGCGGGTCCAAGAGAGGTTCATAGCCCAGCCCCTTAACTATTTTTAATTATAGAATCAATATAATGACAAAAATTTCTTTAGAGGCGTCCCTTATATTAATGTTTTTGGACCCGAATCCTAAACGACGTGGCACGGTGCGATTGGTGCTCCGGCTCCTCTTGAATGAGAGGCTCAGCATCCCAGATCAAGTCTCTCTTGTAACCCGGGATCCAGCACTTGCCACCAGCAGCAGCAGCAGAATTCTTTTACTGGTGGTGGTCAACCTTGTGAAGAACGAACTCTCTGATATGAGGCATGGAAAAATCAAAGCCGTCTAGATCACGCATCTTCACCAAACTGCAAGAATTAAACAAATCAAGGAATGAATTGAAACTTTAGGTATACCAACATGAACTACCGCAAACCCTTGGGGGTTTTAGGATCCGAGTAATCTCATCGGCAAACTCCAACTGCTTCAAAGAGTTCCCAAGGCAGCCACCACCGGAGAAGACGAAATCGAATGTGTTATCCTCGAAAGGAATGGCGTGTCCCTCGCCTCTAAACACCAATGGACACCCAAATAATTTAAAGTTCTTAACTTTCCAAATTAAATTAAAATCATTTAAAAAAGCTATGAACCCCACTTTGGGATTCACCAATGGAGTTGCTCTTAATTTCTTGTCACGAAGAGCTGCTCCTTCTATTTTGGTTCTCTTTTTCATTTTTACTAATTTATTAAGGATTAGAACATGTGTAAGAAACTGCTGTTGCTAAGGGCTTAATTAATGCAAGTTTCTTAAGCTGAATAACCTGCAATAATCATGACCTAAGAATATCCTCATACATATCTCTAAGATGTGTTCCGAAGAATAAAAAAGACAAAAATAAATGAGAGAAACCAGAGCATGTTCTTGTGTGAGACTATTCCTAACTTGTATATGACAAATGTCATTATTGTAATTGATTTATCTTTAACAAACAATAAAACAATTTCATTATCCAATAAAACTTTAATAACATATTAAGTTAAATATTTTCAGAGACTATTCTAAATATTACATTAATGATGATGCTTTAATACCAAAACTTTTTATGTTTCTCTCATGTTTTTATTATTTCTTTTTTATTTTTAATTCTGAGAATTTTTTTAGCATCCATCGTTGGCAGGGGCGGAGCTAGGTGGTGGGGAAGGGGGTCAGCTAACCCCAGTGTTTTTTATAAAAAATGATTTTCAGGGGAATATTTGGTTAAGAATTTGTAGTTTGACCCACATAACTCAAGATCTATTCTTTCTTTTGACCCATTTTTATATCTTCTTAACAATATTACATCAATTTATTTAGTTAACGACCCCTCTAACATTTGATGTTGGCTCCGCCACTGATCGTTGGAGTTGCTCATGAAAATCTTGAATTAGACTTTTATGAAAAGAAAACATAATATCAGGCTCAGGCTATATATACGCTAACATAATTTCTCCTAAAGAAAGACATTATTTGAAAACAATTTTCCTAGTGCAGTTTTATATCTCGGTTCTATGATATCATGCTGATTTCAATCTTTCCATAGTTTATTTCAAACAAAATACTTGTCAAACCTAAGCTGAAATCAACAGTGAATCAGATGCTACACTTATAGTTCAAGTTACTTTCGTCGGATAAGTCAACGAAATATAATGCAATAGAAACAAAGACATATGTAAAGGGTTATCTATTTTTACATCACAATTTGAATTCTTAACTTGAGTGAATCAAATCTTCTCAATTAGGATTATAACTCTAAACAATAGTTCATACCTTTTAATTTATATACACTACAAACAACATTTTATGACGATTAGTTGTCGTCGTAATATAACGTTGATCTAAATACATGTTTATGGCGAAATTCATATTTGTCATAATCAAACTTGTAATTTGCCAATATATATATCATAAAAATGACGTGAAATTACGACTTGTTGACGAGGATGATAATTGTTTTAACGCCCTCGGTCCTGCATAAGACCAGGCAGACGTCCTATGGACAAACGTAGTCGAGGTATAAAACCATCCATCGACCCGAAAACTCCATAGGCGTAACCATTAGGTCGAATGTGAAGCTTGGGTAGTTTCCTCGACCTAAACTAAGTTCATGTTCAGCTCATAGCAGTGTAGTATATTTTAGGCAGTGAGGTTAGCTTGGTTTAGTGTAGTCAGCTTGTGCCAGCTAGCTGACCAGCTCAGTCAGCTCAATCATCTGTGGTTGGTACGGCCCTGGAATGGCTGCCTCTCCCTGGATCACTTGAAGGAGGCGTGGGTGTATGATAGATGATGATGATGGACTTTGCTAAAGAGCTATGGATTGCTCATAAGCTGTTTTGCTACTCCTGAGACACAAGGGCGTCCTACTTGATGTCTAGGATGATTCCCACAGAAGATCAACCTCCTTAACAATAGAAAGTGTTCATTATAGAAAAAAGTAACCAGATCTCCTCAGAGAAGAAACAAAAGAAAAAGTTTATTGCTTGATTGATTTAATGCCAAAACGTGGCTACAAGTTCTTAAAGCAGAAAATAGAAAACCTAATCCTAAACCAGAATGGTTTAATAAAAATCCTAATCCTAATTGAAATCGGTTTACTAAATTCTAAACCTAATCTAATTCGAAATTGGTTTATTATTCCTAATCCTATTAGAACTTGGTTTACAAAAACTGAAATTACAAATAAAGGAAATAAACCAACAAGCTGGTTCTTCTTGGCCTTCCCCTCCTTCTTTATGATGACCCACGACTTTAACTGAGTATTGGAGTGTCTCCTGATGAGATTTAGATCCTCCACGTGCTTTTGTACCAAGACATCTTCTCTTCTCTCTATCTAGAACCTCATAGATCATTCCAATGAGACCTTGAAACTGTCCATTAAGCTGCACCATGATCACTGGTATAGCTGACCCATATATTGTTTTTAATCCATTGAGTTTAAGCCTGAACATGATCGCACCATCCCCTCTTCCTTTAAAAGGATTTGTCCTCAAATCCAAGCTCTGTATGAGGATAGAACGTTGATCACTCAACTCCAAAGTGCATTACTTGACAATAAGAAATATCATCACCTCTCCAGTTCTTCCAGGGTCAAACACAAAGCTCTGGAATCCTTTTTCATGTCTCAGCGACAACTTGGAACTTTTCTCAGTGTATGTAGCTTCTAAGGCATATGATTCCTTCACTTTGTTGAGTTTGAAGCTGACTGCTTTACACCAGGATGATCCTACACGTGTCTTGATCATTGACATGGGACCATGTACTTTCAGTTTCATTTTCTTCTGGTCAGGTGGTCGTGTGCATTGGTCTCCATACTCATCCTCCAGTTTTGGCTTCTCTTTAACCACAACTAGTTCCTGATTTGCTCTTCTCAACTTGTTCTGATCAGTTGTGGAGCTGATCAGGCACGTGTTGTTTCCCAACTCTCCTATCTTGCCACTGCAGCTGATTTGATCATTCCATCCTCTCTTACTTCAAAAGGATTTGAACACAAATCTTGTTTTTCAAGAGTGAATGAACTCTGCAAATCAAGCTTGAATGCTGCTGGTTTCTGGACCAGAATGTTGTTACTTCTATCAAACACAAACAAACTTCATCCTGGTTCAAAAACCACTTGTTGCAGACCCTTAACAAACCTTAGATGATCCACGAGATGTATCTGAACCCACAAAAGAGGTTTGGCTAGTATTAGAATGAAGAAGAAAAATGCTAGTGATGGAGTTCACACTGGCATGTCTCAGGAAAAGGGGTGTAAATTCTTAACCATGAAGAATTTGATCATGAAACCAATTGTCCTACATTCTACACTCATCAAGGGCACGCGGCGAATTGGAATCAGTCCAAAAAGAGTTATGGTTTGGAAGTTACACCAGTTACAAGTTGCAGGTGTTCTGCTGCCCGCTCAAGCAAGAGTGATTTAATCTAGAGTGGCTTGGAAGGCAAGGAAGCTGAGAGGCTTTCTCAGCTCAACCTGAGCACGCCTAAGAGAGCTTCTAGAAGGGGATTTGAAGTTCAAATGTGGATCTACAAGTTCAAATTCAAATTGGAGTTGTTGGAAGTGGATATTACTATTCCAAACCCAATTATGATGTTCTTGTCTCCTTGTCCCCTTTCATGCAAGTTTAAACTCTATATATGTGTTGTATCTTGATTCTGAATGAAGTAAGTAAGAATAACAAGTTTCTCACTCTAAATTCGTGGCTCTCTCTCTCTTGCTTGTGTTTAATCAATATTTACAATGTAAGGAGTTAAGCATCATGGTTTAGAGGCTACCTTAGCTCTTCCTCTCTTAAGGCAGCCTAATACTTGTTAAAATCACCTCTAAACTCTTTATTAATCTTCTCTTACTCTAGCTTACTGATTCTATCTCTTTTTAGTCTTAAGTACACAAACTATAAGTGTTGTGTTACTTCACAAGGATAGATTCATACTAGAGATAGTTTAATTCTAGTTCTTGTATCAATCTCACAGCCACTTTATCTTGTTAGATTTAGATGGTGTGTAGAGTGTTTTGCTGAGAGGATTCAATCACAAGTTGATTGTCTCTTCCTTGTAGTTGTGAGTTCTTGTTGTTGGTAGAAGGGAATTTAGTCACAAGTTGACTGAATACTCTCTTGACATGAGACAAACACTCATGAATTCTAACATGGTATCAGAGCCTTGTTGCTCTTCTTGGGATGAACTCACTTTTTTGTGTCTGTTTCTTCATCTGAAACTCTCTCTCTCTCTCTGACTTAAATTAGTTTTGAGGAGCTATGTGGCTAGGATTCAAAACTTGGACAGTAGAGAGTTTAGATGAGTTATGATTTCAAAATCTGAGTGTTTACTCAAGATGCAAGTCTTTAAATGTTTTTTTTAAATCAATGACTCTCCCCTTGATCTCCTCATTGTTTAAGCTTTTGGATGAAAGAATAAAGTCTGTTCATACCTGCTTGAGGGGGGGAGAAAAGATTAAACTTATGTCTTGAAAAACACTTGAAAAAATCGATTTCAAAGATATGTGTGTTCTTTGAAAGGATTTTGAATTCTGAAAAATGTTTTGCATTGTGATTTGAAACTCTTTTATTCCTCTCCTCTTGTTTCTCTTAATAAGCTTGGGCTATTAAATCTGTAAAAATCTATGCTTGAGGAATGGAGAGTGAATTAAAGGATTGTTTTGAGTTTGAATACTCTTGAAATTGTTTTTTTTTGAAAATTGATTTTCCTTATGAAAAGGTTTTGGAAAGTATTTTTTTAAATTCTGGAAAAGTATTTTAAAATTATTTTTGATAAGTTCTTGATGAATTCTTGGTTTATTAAAGCCATTGTAAAAGGTTTTAATTCCTTAGAAAAAAAAAATTTAAAATTGCTTTAGAAGATTTCTTTGAAAGAAAAGGTTTTCTTCTCTTGGCCTTTATGGCTTTTGAACTTGGTTGATGGATAAAGAATTGTATTCCATTGACTCTTGTTCTGTTCTCCAGAAATCACCTTTGCGTGATCTAATCTCTTAATGAGTTATTGTTGTTGTTAAGGTTGCAGGAATCTCTTGAAGGGAGCATGTCCTTGCATCCATGTAATGAAAGACTGGTTGAGAAGTCATTGCCCCTCCAGAATTGGTGATCAACCATGAACACCTTAGGGCTGTGGTTTGATGTTTTTCTCAGCCATAGAACCTCGAAGGTCATGGACTGAAGATGCTTCCGCTTATACTCTCCATCTCACCATCATCCACGACACTTTTGGTTACTTATATTCTCAGTCTTGTTATCATATTCTTACAATCTCTTTCTCTCATTTTACAATGATCATTCACTCTCTTTGGCACTCTTGGAACTTCCACAAGCGTGAGTGTGCCCTCACTAGGAAGTTCCACCACTGATTCTGTCTTTGATGTTCTAAGTTTACAGATTCAAATTACTGATATGATCATAGTCTCATTGAGGCATGAAGTTAAATGTATGGGCACAGAACATATCTGAAGTTAGAACCGATTGCCCCAGCTTGAAGAACCTGGTGTGAAGAGTCTGGTGGAAAGCGATGCATCAGCTTGACAGAAGGAGTCTATTGCCTGGAGGTGCAAGCGCATACTGAAGTTAGAACCAATGGAGACCTTTTGGGTGAAGTTGATGGATCAGCTCAGATGTGACTGGTTCTCTCCCAGTTTGATCATGGACCATGCCATGGATCATTCTACTAATACTCTGGTTACTCATTCTCTCACTCTCTTGTTACTCATTCACTTACTCTCTGGTTACTTATTCACTGGTTACTTATTCACTGGTTACTTTTCTTAAATCATTGGGATCAGAATTGGTGAGTTATCAAGATCTGATCCTAGTGTGTGTGGTCTAATTCTTGCTGGAGTTTGAGTGGTGTTTCAGGTACACAAGTGTTGTCTCTGTTCATCACCAGTCCAAGACAAAGAATAAGGACATTGTCCATGCTGATCAGAGCCTACACATGATGTATATTCCTGTGTCATTCAGAGCCTACACATGATGTACATTCCTGACCATGGAGAGATGTTTTGTGTGTGAAACCGGTTGAAGAAGCGCAGCCTGTTTGGGTGTTGAGCTCCTGGTTCAAAAGACTTACAAGAGGCAGTGGAGAAAAGACTAAGGGAGGAACCGGTTGACTTAAGCGCAGCTGTAGGGGTGATGCGCTCCTGGTTTCAATACTCAATGTGCTCACTTCCAAGCTTGATCATTCACTTATTCTCTCCGGATCAAGCTTGAGGAGGGGTAATGGTGAGCTATCCTGAAGGTCCAAGTCGTCCATTGCCTCACCTCAGATAATATGGAGGATTCAAGTGTCCAAGAGACACTCCTCACCATTCATACCAACCATATGCAAGGGGAGTAACCATTTCAATCTATAAATATGAATTGATTGTTTTATGCCTTGAGAATTGATGCAAGTGTTTATGCACTATGTAGAAGGTACTTGGAGTTCTCTATAGCAGAAGCTGGTAGACCATAACTCTCCTTGAAGATGGCAAGAAGTCACAAGAAAGAGGGAGACAACAAACCAGCTTGTAGAAGAGATGATCCAAGAAATGATGTGCGCAAGTTATGGAGTTCATACTTGCTGTTTAAGAAAGGCCTTGATCCAGAGTCTATGTGTCCAACCACACTGGTTCTAAGACACATAGAACTCATTGGCCAATCCCTAGGCTTTGTAGAAGTCCACTCTTTTTCCCTTAGAAAGTTTTGTCCCATGAGGTTTTCTTGCTAAGGTTTTTAATGAGGGAGCTTCTTCAAGGTTCCAAGCTTGCCCAAGGATCTCCTATGGTCAAGCTTGAGGGGGAGTATTAGAATGAAGAAGAAAAATGCTAGTGATGGAGTTCACACTGGCATGTCTCAGGAAAAGGGGTGTAAATTCTTAACCATGAAGAATTTGACCATGAAACCAATTGTCCTACATTCTACACTCATCAAGGGCACGCGGAGAATTGGAATCAGTCCAAAAAGAGTTATGGTTTGGAAGTTACACCAGTTACAAGTTGCAGGTGTTCTGCTGCCCGCTCAAGCAAGAGTGATTTAATCTAGAGTGGCTTGGAAGGCAAGGAAGCTGAGAGGCTTTCTCAGCTCAACCTGAGCACGCCTAAGAGAGCTTCTAGAAGGGGATTTGAAGTTCAAATGTGGATCTACAAGTTCAAATTCAAATTGGAGTTGTTGGAAGTGGATATTACTATTCCAAACCCAATTATGATGTTCTTGTCTCCTTGTCCCCTTTCATGCAAGTTTAAACTCTATATATGTGTTGTATCTTGATTCTGAATGAAGTAAGTAAGAAGAACAAGTTTCTCACTCTAAATTCGTGGCTCTCTCTCTCTTGCTTGTGTTTAATCAATATTTACAATGTAAGGAGTTAAGCATCATGGTTTAGAGGCTACCTTAGCTCTTCCTCTCTTAAGGCAGCCTAATACTTGTTAAAATCACCTCTAAACTCTTGTATTAATCTTCTCTTACTCTAGCTTACTGATTCTATCTCTTTTTAGTCTTAAGTACACAAACTATAAGTGTTGTGTTACTTCACAAGGATAGATTCATACTAGAGATAGTTTAATTCTAGTTCTTGTATCAATCTCACAGCCACTTTATCTTGTTAGATTTAGATGGTGTGTAGAGTGTTTTGCTGAGAGGATTCAATCACAAGTTGATTGTCTCTTCCTTGTAGTTGTGAGTTCTTGTTGTTGGTAGAAGGGAATTTAGTCACAAGTTGACTGAATACTCTCTTGACATGAGACAAACACTCATGAATTCTAACAGCTAGTTGATCAGAAGAAACAGTTTCAGCATATCCTTCATCAACCAAATCTACAAGCACCAAATCAGTAGCTCTAGGTGATCCACCAAGTACTCATACTTCAGCTTGGTTTTGACCAGGCACGTGAACACACATAACTTTTGATCTCTCCTCTTGTTTCAGTTGATCATCCAAGTGTTGTTCCTGAAAAGAAATTGCCGGTTTTGACTCAATCTCCTCTTCCTCCTCAGCCTGTTCTAAAGCTGGCTTAGACCACAACCTAAACTGATCCAAAACAAGTGTCTTTGCTTCTTTAGGTCGTGCTTCCTCAGGTGGATTTAGATCAGGAGCTTTCAGTCTCTCACGATCTCGTTCTGATGATAATTCAGACCTCCTTTACTGATCTCGCACCAAAGCATTGACTGCTTTTTGTATCTCTTGGGTTATTCTTTCTTGGAACTGCTGGCTATGCAAGTAATCAAGTCTACGCCTTTGCTGGTTTGCTTCCTGGACGAGTTGATACTCTCTCTCAACCTTAGTCTGCTCCTTGATTCTTCTCATCTCTTGCCAATACTCTCTTTTTGCTTTGAGCACAACTCTCTCCCTAAGTTTTTTGTTCCTCTCAATAGAAGACATTGTAGATCTGACGGTAACTGCCAGATAACGTGATTTTCAGATTAAGAGCACAAACCCTAACCTTCAAGTGGCTCTGATACCACTTGGTACGGCCCTGGAATGGATGCCTCTCCCTGGATCACTTGAAGGGGGAGTGGGTGTATGATAGATGATGATGATGATGGACTTTGCTAAAGAGCTATGGATTGCTCAAAAGCTGTTTTGCTACTCCTGAGACACAAGGGCGTCCTGCTTGATGTCTAGGATGATTCCCACAGAAGATCAACCTCCTTAACAATGGAAAGTGTTCATTATAGAACAAAGTAACCAGATCTCCTCAGAGAAGAAACAAAAGAAAAAGTTTATTGCTTGATTGATTTAATGCCAAAACGTGGCTACAAGTTCTTAAAGCAGAAAATAGAAAACCTAATCCTAAACCAGAATGGTTTAATAAAAATCCTAATCCTAATTGAAATTGGTTTACTAAATTCTAACCTAATCCAAATCAAAATTGGTTTATTACTCCTAATCCTATTAGAACTTGGTTTACAAAAATTGAAATTACAAATAAAGGAAACCAACAAGCTGGTTCTTCTTGGCATTTCCCCTCCTTCTTTATGATGACCCACGACTTTAACTGAGTATTGGAGTGTCTCCTGATGTGATTTGGATCCTCCATGTGCTGTTATACCAAGACATCTTCTCTTCTCTCTATCTAGAACCTCATAGATCATTCCAATGAGACCTTGAATCTGTCCATTAAGCTGCACCATGATCACTGCTATAGCTGACCCATATATTGTTTTCAATCCATTGAGTTTAAGCCTGAACAGGATCACACCAGTGGTGGTCTGGTTAGGTAGTGACATTGGTGGGCGGTCCGGCCCATGGGGGTTGAGGGGTGTGAGGTTTGGGATAGGTTGAGCCGGGTGAGGCTATGGATGGCCTTATCCATGGTGGTTTAATGGGGTGAAGGTACGATGGTACAAGTATGGGTGAAGGGTCCCGTTGGTTGGGTCAAAGGGTCACGATGCATGGTCAAATGGTCGTGATGCTTGGGTTAAACAATTGCGATGATAGAGCGAATGGTTTTGTTTCTTAAGGCCGAATATTTCCAATCTTTGGGATATAAGGTTGCAATGTTTTGGCCAAGAGACGTAAGGGTTGGGGTGAATGGACACAACCCTAGGCCATTGATGCCCCATCGGCCAAGGAGCCCTTTCCCTATATATATATGCCATTTCCACTCCTCTCTTGGTATAAATTCCCTTTTCCCAAATCACCTTAAGAGCTTGAGAGAGAAATAGAGATAGAGAGAGAGAGAAAGAGAGAGAGAGAGAAAGAGAGAGAGAGAGAGGTCTAGCCGGAAAAGGTTTGATGTAGAGTGGTTGATCCAGTTAGGCGAGTACTCGGATGGTACGCCAAGGCTATAAAAAGTTGGTCGAATTAAGAAAGGAACGAAAGGGTGCCTTTAGTTTTTGCAACTTCTTCTCTTCTTCTTTTCTCTCTAACTGGCTAAGGTGAGTGCGATGACGTAGGCTTAGAACAGAAGGTCTATGACTGGACGGTTCATGGTCATGGCCTTTTGGTTAGTTTAGGATTTTGTGGTTGAATGTTTGAGTGTTGCATGTTCAGTACACAAGGGGAGTAAGCAGCGTGTATTACCTATTGTTTGGTGCATTCATGTAGATTACTCGAACTGGCTATATTAGCATATAGACCCTAAGTATGGTTGTATGTCCTGGTCAAGGCTAAAGGACCGATCATTTTTACTAGTTGCTATGCGAGTGGTTAAGGCAGCCGAAGGATGGCTATGACTCGCCAAGGCCTTTCCCTTGGTAGCGATCCATTCCTAGCAAACCAAGACCATGAGGCTCTAGGCGGTTAAAAGACTTAGGATTATTTTCATGTTAAGATTAGATTTTTCGGGAGTAACCGTGTAGGCATAATGATTCGCCTCACTGATATACCATTGAAGTTACCGCTTTAGGCAATTGTATATATCATATTTAGAGTCTATTATATGGGGTTGGAGTATGTTTTAGAGTGTTTTCATGTTCAGTTACGTTTTGGAGAACTTTGGTGATATTGGAGCCTTTTGAGATGCATAACTGCGCAAATGCTTCAGAGGTGTATCTATGAATGTAGACCTTCCCACGGTACGATTGAGCTGATATTTGGATACAAGATAGATATTTTGAGTCAATGCCACCATTTTGAGGTCCATATGATAGTTATATCTAAAGTTATTCATGTTTTACTGAATATTAGTACGTCTGTTTCGTGAGAGGAAACTTTCGAGATTGAGAAGGAGTGTCGGTCGACACATACCTCTTGGTGTCGATCGACTATGATGCCAGAAGATGGTCTGAGTCTATTTCAAGGCCCAAAAGTCACCACAAATTATCAGAATACCCTTGGCCGACTTAAAACCCTATCTATGTGTTTTCTAAGCCATTGTTTAGGCTAACCTTTTTATTTTGCTGTTTTAGTTTTTTTCTTAGGTTAGGAGAGAAAGTAGGAACTCTTTCAAAGTCTTCCTCGAACTCCTTTGGTTTTCTATTGATTTATTATTTTATATCTATTCATCTATGATTTTTATGACAACTATCATGTCTGAGTAGATCTACTGCTAGGTTTAAGTTTTCTAGGGTTTTGAATGAACATTTGAATTATAGAATTTCTAGGCTATCTATTTTATCCTCCACATGATTGTTCTTACTGCTTGTTTCTAGAGTAATTAACTAGAAACCTGATCATAGGATAATTAGGCGCACGCGAGAGCATGGTCCATTACCTAAACCTAATCCTACCGAGGTGTGTTGTTTGGTGTTTGGAACGGCTGGTTTAGTTAACCTAGTGAACATATTGATTAGGGCGTTAATGTTTGTTAAGGAATAATCTATCGACACTAAGTCAATAGTATCGATCGACATTTGTTCCTTATTCGCATGTGACAACTGAGACATAGGAATTAGACATCTGATTAATAATTGCATGCAAGAGCTGGATTACTTGGTTATTGAATTCGAGTTTTAGGATCAAAACCTTAGCATCCATATATTTTAGTTCTGATAACCTGAATGAAACCCTAAGTGTAGTACCCTCCTTCCATCGTCAGCTCCTCTATTTAGTTACTGCATTATTACTTACTTCTTATTTATCGCTTTCTATTGTTTAATCTCGCTTGATCTGAAGGTCAAGTCTATTGTGTGAAATATCGAGTCTCTGTGGATACAATCCCTAAGTACTACAACCGATCTCTTATTTGAGCAATTTTCTCTAAGGGTAATTTGAGAACATCAAATTTAGCGTCGTTGCCAAGGACTATGATCACCATTAGACTAGGTGTAGGATTTTTTCTAGGTTATTATTTTTTTAGTTTTAATTTTACTTATTTGATTTTTCTTTTCTTATGTTTCAGGTACCAACATTCAGTACCAGAATAACAATGAAGAGAGGCCTATTGTTTTTCTTTAGAGTAGGAGCCTGCTTATTCATGCACAATCCATAAGTTTAAAAGGGAAGTCGACACCCTCCAAGCAGCGATCAACAGCGTAGAAAACCAACTATCGATCGAGACCAAAAACTTCATGTCGATCGACCACAACACCTCACTGTCAATCAACACCAACACCTCTCTGTCAATCAACACTACTCACGAGAAGACATAAAAGGTCAAAGTGCTCATACTTGAGAATGGGATCTTACGAGACGAAGAAGGTCGCACTCACAAAAGTACATGACCATTGATTAATGCACATGGTGCCATAATCCCTGATGTTATTGTTGTTGCTAATATGAATGACTTCAAGCTGAGTTGTGAAGGGTATGATTGGGTAGCTCATGACTCCTTTCATGGTCTTCCTCACCAAGATCCCATAAACCACATCAAGGAACTTGAGGATCTAGTCTTAAGTAGCGAGCAACATGAAGTGTCTGAATACCACATGCTATGCAAGATCATCCCCTATTCTATATATGGGAATGCATTTAGCTGCTTCAGTCAACTGCAGCCAGGATCTCTGACTAGCTGGGAGGACATTGAAAGAGCCTTTCTCTACGAATTTTTTGGTGATGCTGCAACAGCTAGAGAAAGGGAGATAAATGATAAGTGGGACATGCTCACTGAAAGTTAGCAGATAATATGGGAAGATCAGGTTCCGAGACTGCTGGTCGACTACATTATGGCAAAGAGTGATGAACAACTTGGATCTAGAGAGCTGAGGGGAGCAAAAGAATCTGATATAAGTGATCAGACCTCAGTGTCGATCGACACCAACCCCCGTTGTCGATCGACACCTCTTGAAAACCCTGAAGGATCGAGTTGTCCTCACGACATTAAAAACTCGATACTGCAGTTTGATCGAATGATAATCCTTAAGAGCACTAAGGTATCAAGTTGTTATCTTGTTCTAGATGTGAACATATAAATCACTATAAAGGAATTTCTTGGAGCCAGGGGATGAAGAACAACCTGAAAATTTGGGTTATGACGTGGAGATGAAGCTTGAAGACGATCGGAAAACTTCGTGAAAAGCTCTGGGAACTTCACCAAAGGCTAGCATCGATCGATAGCCACATGATGATATCGATCGACACGCACGTCTGGACGAACCGCCAGTGTACATGATGGAACCAAAACCGATTGAGAAGAGAATGCACAAATCCAAGACCTCACACCTTGCTTTCCCAGAACATCTACAACCACCTATCTGCGTAGAAAAGGCTGCTATTTCACAAAAGAATGAAAAGGATACATGACCCTGTGAAGCTTGTTGTTCCATGCGCTGTATCTAAGGTTGATTTTGCTATCCCCCCAGATAGAAGTGTGCATTTGAGTTCCTACAATGGGGTATTTGATGATCATATGTATGCAGTAGTTGTTTAGATAGGGTTGAGATATAGGAGTGACAAAGGCCCAACAGAAGCAGTATCAAATGACACCAACCAACCAGTATCGATCGACACCGGTTGCGTATCAAAGCAAGACAAGATTGAAGTGTGTCAAAATATTTTTGATGGAGGCACCTAAGTGAGATCAGACAAGTATTGGGGGGGAGGGGGGAGGGGGGAGTAGAGGAAGAACTGGAATAATAGAAAAATGACCAAGGGCGGTTCCCAATTATCATTGATTCCCCACTTCTCAGATGGTCTCATGAAATTCAGAGTGACCAGCATATGCTTGTCACAGCCATTTGCAAAGAATTGAGTACTTTTTCTTGCTGAGATGATAGAAAAGAAGAAGAGTCTATGAATGATTTCACAAAAAGTGTGATGAAGCTTAAAAAAATAGATATTGAGACTTGTTTTGGAGCAAGTTCTCATTGTCATCCGGACAAAATCAGATCTCCAAAAGACCAGTTATTGACTGAAATAAGCGCTGAGTGGGATGCAACCCATTGTTAGGTAATTTTTAAATCAATTTCACTTTTCGTTTTTAGTAATATCAGATTTAGTTTTATTTCAAGTCAAAAAATTAAAAAGAACAGTGTCTCAAATTTTTTAAAAGAATAGTGTCGAACAATACTGCAGCATCGTTGTTGATCGACACTTTAGCAGCATCATTGCTCATCGTAAAAAATCCGGGGGAAATTAGTTGATATACCAGCATTAATCAAAGAAAATGGCTAATGTCGATCGACAAAGCATAACGAGTATCGATCGCCACTTAACTGTATTGATCGACACTCACATCAAAGGCATGTATACTCGCGAAACCATTGTTACATTTTTACTTATGATTTAGTTTTCTTCACTGGGGACAATGTTGTTTTAAGTATGGGGGAGGTAGTTACTGATATTGTGTTTTATTTTGAGCTTTATTTTTATGTGCTTTTATTAAGTTTTTATAGAGTCAAGAAAGGGATTATGATCTCTTTCAATTTTTACTTATTATCTAATCAATCTATAGCACCATTCTTAGATTTACTGACTGTAGAGTGTACTAGAGATAACAAAGTGGATCACCTGCCAATCATATCCACACTTACTGGGAATTTTTGAAAAAATCGAAGCTGACCTCCAACCTAATTGAACTTAATGTGCTTGTCTTGGGACTTGATATACACTGGATCGGATTCCTCTTTCTGGTCTGAAAGGTTAAAAGTATGCGTGTTTTGGTTTCCTTCTCTCCTCTCTTCATAAAGGAATGATTACACATCGTTGGAAGCGAGGGATAAGTACATTACCGATGACCCCATTATTCACGTACGCTTTGTCAAAAGAAAAAAATGAACAAGACAGACTGCAACATCGTCATTGATTCATTGGATTAATAAAAAGAAAAGAAAAAAAAGATTCAGAGAAGAGAGAAGTATGGAGCAAAGAAACCAGATAAGACTACCTGTGTACTCAGATACTTGTTGGAGTAAGAATCCACGTGTCAATTGATTGATACTCCCAAAGTAAAGCATGCACCTTTTTATTGTAAGAAATGAAGTTAGTAGAGGGGTTAGTCAAACAATATTAGCTAAGTTGCTGGTTATAATGGATTTGGTTGTTAAGCTAGAATATGGTATATAAAGTATCTCTAAAGTTGACATTGATTCTATGTGGCTACACCATTATAGAGGTGACAGTATTAAGTTAAAAATTGTGTGAGTCCCTCTGATTTCAAACATTTTTCAGATGGTGATATTCTTTGTTTGAGGACAAGCAAAATAATAAGTTTGGGGGAGTTGATATACCATGAAATTTACCACTTTTAGGCCATGGTATATATTTTATTTAGAGTCTATTATATGGTTTTGGAGTCTGTTTTAGAGTGTTTTCAGGTTCATGTATGTTTTGGAGACCTTTTCTGATTTTTGAGCCTTTTGAGATGAATAACTGCGCAGATACATCATAAATTTATCTATGGATAGAGACCTATACACAGTGAAATTGAGCTTATCTTTGGATACACAATATATCTTTGAGTTAGATTTCCAATGTCACCGATTTGAGGACCATCTGACAGTTAGATCTAAAGTTAATCCCGTTTTACTGAAGAGTGGTATGTCTTCTTAGGAAGCTGTCGAGATTGAGGAGTGTCGATTGACACATACTGTTGGATTCAAATCGGTCATGTCAAAATCAACGACCAAAATCCTCTGAGAAATGGTGCCTTAAGAAAATATGAGCTAGAAATGTCAAAGAAACTATACAACATAAGCCAAACCAATTTTCATAAAGATACAAGAACAAAATTCGTATACTTCATTCCAAACAAGGAATAAAAGAATTTCTATCCAAGCATGAAAAGATCGGAAAAACGTTATTGTGGAAGGTTTTGGTGATAAATGACGAATTTTACAAAACAATCTTCCGTCAAACAAAATTTGAAAGTTTCCGCAGAAAAAAAATCATACTATAATCTATGAGATAATCTTCTATAAAACAAATTTTGGAAAACATTTACGGAAAACCTTTCGTAAAACAAACGAAATAGTTTCAAAAGTACACAAGGCTATGAACATCGCGGAGAAACCAAGACCGTCTTGATGTCTTGTCACCCGTTGGTAATGAGACATGCTCCACGTCTTCAAGTCTCGTCACCCATGGGAGACGAGACACGCTCCACGTCTCCAAGTCTCGTCATCCATGGGTGACAAGCCCACTTCCTCCTTATCGTCTTGTCCTTTGAGTCTTGACTGAACTGATCCTTATTTTGTCTTGCTCGGAGTTTCCATTGAAGTTTTGTGATGAAAACAAAAAAAAACCTGTTTTCTCGTAATACTTCAGATCAATCATATAAAACAGTATTGGATAACTCAATGCCATTATTATCTTAACTATAAGATCAGTTTTACCATTTTGCGAAACCAACTATATAGAAACCAACATCGTATGGATGGTGATTTCTCTGTAAATTTTTTAAAAAATGTTTAAATTGAGAGACAGCCCGAAAAGGCTAAAATGTGGTAAAGCCCACTTACAATTTTAGACGAGAATGAACCCAAACTACAATGACAGTTTACTTGACTTCCGCAGAAGATAATTGAAAAAGAAGATAAATTTCAAGTTTCCAGAATAATCATGAAGATCGAGAGGATAAAGAAGATTTCCATGAAGAGTTAAGCTCGAATCGGAGGGGGGGGGCAGAAAAGGAAAGACTGCCAACCTTGGAAGAATATATAAGGAGACCCAAGGTGAGGAGAACATGGAGGATTTTTTCATGCTCTTAGAACTCTTTGCACTTAGAAACCTTAGGCTATACGCTCGACAAGTTTGGTTTCTATGACTGGCACTTGATTACTAAACGAACTCGCATAGACAGTTCGATCTCTTGTTCTACTCTTTTAATTGAACTAAGTTCGGCTTGATCATGAAAGGGGTACGTAGGCAGCCTTCCATAATGTTCAGTCCAAAATCAACAAAACCTTTTTGTATCTTTTTCGTTTTTTGTTATCGAGCTACGAATCAACTAGGTTTCAGGTTTTAAGTGGCTAGAAAAAGAGAACTCGCTGACAGCTCTTGCAGCTGAAGCTTTTATAATCTTTTGTAGGTATGGGCATCCGGGTCCTTGGGTCGGGTTTGGGTTGGGGCTCCTCTGGTACGGGTCTGTTCGGTCCTGAAGTTATGTACCCGAATAAGGGTTTTTAGATTTTCGGTTCGGTTCCGGTTTGGGTCTTATCGGGTCCGGGGGTTCGGATTTTTTTAGAGCTGATAATACCCAAAAAATAATCGGGTCTTTGGTTGGTCGGGTTGGTTCCAATAAAATCGGGTCCACTTTAGGATCGGTTCCAAAATTTTGGGTCGGGTATTCAAAATTCGGTTCCAAACAAAGAAATTCGGGTCCATTGTACTCGAAAATCTGTAAAAAAAAACCGATATAGTCCTTATGGACCATTTTATAGCTATGAACCTGCAATTCAATTTCAGAAAATGCAATAACCATGACAAATACAAGCCGAGAAATTCTATTACACCAAATATGCAAGTCTTAAGCTGCCATTGTTTTGCTAGTAGTTCAAAACATAAGTAACTTAACATATTGTACAAACAAAGTCCTGATCAAGTTGTAAAAATAGGACTGTCTACTCTTGGTGATTTCAAAACACACACACACACACACACACAAAGAGTCAAAGACCATACAAAATACTAGCCGAGCTTGCTGCTTGCAATTGCATTTCGCCATTTCCATCAAGGTAGTTGTACTCCAAACTCCAAAGCTATCTGAAACATTGCAAATAGCAATACTTGAGAGTCTGAGACCACAATAGACGCTACCTAGGACTGAAAAAATCAGACAAATAGCTACAAAATTCTTAGACTTGCACTTGCTTGAAGTTTGGTTCAAATTCTAAGAATAAACCCGAATGTAAACAAAGCTAACTCATCAAAGTATAAAGCCGAATGTAAATAAAGCTAACATATGAGATATTTGATTACCTCTCATAAGATCATCTTGATTCTCTAACTAAGAAAGCAGTTGTTCCTTCCTTATGACTCCCTTTCCTTTGAATTTGATCCACATTTGAGCCACAGCTCAGTGCACATCAACACTTCTATCATAAAATGTGTCAAGCAGCTTCTGCTTGGTCTAAGACCCGACCACTTGTGCTGAAGGCTGATTCAGAAGCTACTGAAGACACTTGCATTGCAAGTACATCTTGTCTACTGTTGAGAGAACCGGAAACTTAGGACTGTTTACCTTCCACCAAGAGAGTACATCATACACAGTACCATCAATTAAACTTGGATACTCCACATCCTCTTTCAAATATAAATCAAGCTCATCTATTTTTTCTTGAAACCCTGCTTCACTCACCAGCTCATCATAGATGTCTCTCATGCTTTCATATGCAAGTCCATTCCTAAGTACGGTTCTTTGAGAAACTTCTTCAACAAACTGTTCTTGAGACTGAGATGAGGTTCCATGAGACTGAGACTGACTATTAGCAGTCTGACCACCACCAGCCACGGTGTTGCTCATGTTGGTTTTATACTCATCAAACAAACTTCTCAAGATGTCTTTAGTCTCATTAGTGAGAAGAGTAACCTCATCACTGTCTTGTCCATACAATTTCTCGAAACATTTAACCACAAGTTTCATCTTCTTGCTTGGATCAAGAACACCAGCCACGATGATCATCTTATTCAGCCCAACCTTATCACCAAATGGATACCGATACTTCTCTAAATTCCGACTCATGGCAGAAGCTTTAGACCGTAAAATCTCATCAGGTCCAGAAGCTGTGCTTAACAAGGTAATGTTCCTTGTGACAGTGTATATAGCATGATACAATTTGTGTACAGAGACTGTATTCGAAGCTGACAAAACCAATGTTGCTTTGTAAAAGATGATTAAGAACTGCACTAACTAGTTCACAGATTCCCAATCTTCTTTCATTTGTGGTCCAATTCGTTTCTTCCCCTCCATTATTTCGTTGAAGTAGTCGTTGTAGAGCTTGTCTTCAGCTTCCATCTTATCAAATGCAACTTTGAACTTCATCGCCTGTTCTAGCATGAGATATGTGGAGTTCCATCTGGTTCTCGCATCTAAAGGAAGACTGCCTCTTTGAATCCTTCCTGACTCAACACAGTTTGCAAATGACACTTGCCTCTGTGTAGAAGACCTTACAAAATAAATGCCATTTCTAATGGCATTTATACTGTTATCAATGTCTAGCGACCCATCTTTCACAACCAGATTCAGAATATGAGTTGCACACCGAAGATTCATAAAACGACCACCTAAAACCAATGCTTGAGCTCCATTGATCTCCGTGAATCTTTCATTGAACGTTCTCAATGCTGAACCGTTTGCTGTGGCATTATCAACAATAATGCTAAACACTCTCGTGATGCCCCATTCTTCTAAGCAATCAAAAAGAGCCTTAGAGATCGTTGATCCTTTGTGGTCACACACATTCTTGAATCCTATAATTAGCTTCCTCAACTTCCACCAAGAGTTAATATAGTGGGCTGTGATGACCATGTATGATGCACCAGTATGAGGAGCATTCCATATATCAGTAGTCAATGATAGTTGCTGCTTGTTCTCCATGAGTATCTTCTTCATGTCCTCTTTCTTCTGCACAAAGATCTCAACAATGTCACGTGTTGCACTTCTCCTAGAATGAGGTATGCCGAGCTTAACCTTGTCTGTGAAATGTCTCCAAGCCAAACTCTCTACCCAAGCTAAAGGTAGTTCTCCTATAACTATCATCTCGTTTGTAGCTTCCCGAATAACAGTTTGTGATACCTTACTCAACTTCTGATTGCCACTGTCTTCAGCATCTTCCTTGCTAAATTTATTGGCAGATAGCCACACCTGATAACCCTTGCAGACATGAGAGCTCTTTGCCACAATAGTTGCAACTGCCCCTGTCGTAGTCATCTTTCTTCCTGGTGAAATGATCCCAAACCCAAGATGTAGTTTTACTCTTCTTTCTTGACTTTGAACCACTGCCTCCTCCTTCTCCTTCTCTGCGTTTTCCTTTATTACGAGCACTTGTATTTTGATCTTCCTCTCCTGAACTATCTGAATCACCACGATTCTGTTCATATATCCCCTCCTGATTATCACAAGACGCCATCTACAATACCAAAACAAAAAACAAAACGAATTTGTAAGAATCAAAAACTCAAAGCAGATGAGCAATGGTGTCTACTAAGATCAAGTAAACAGAAGAAAAGAGTAGTACAACACAGATGATGATGAACATATATGAACAACAAACTCGAACCAACTAAACAATCTCTATACTGCAACAAACTCGAAGCAAACAGAAGTACATTACAGTCCTCTCTAGTCTTTAATCTCTAATCTCTATATACATAAATGTGTGTTACTGTCTAAGAACAAGCAAACATAAGTACAAAAACCTTACACGAACAAACAATGAACAAACAACAAACTTGACTCATACTTGAACCCTTAAACTCGAACATAACAAAACAATCTCTGTATTGCAACAAAATCGACTCGAACTCGAACAACAATGAAAAAACAACATACATGAACAAACAATGAACAATTTCGAGATTCAAAGCTTGATCAAAACCGAAAAGATAACAAACTCTTGAACTCGAAGTCTCGAACAACAATGAACAACAAACAACAAGAACATTTCGAAACAACAAACACATTAAGCAATTGACATTTGACAAACTCGAATTGAGAAAACTAAAAAAAAATAATTCAGAATCGATTTCTAGGGTTTACCCGAGATCGATTTCTGGACGTCTATGATGGAGGAGAATGTGGTAGATTCGGTAGAAGATCGATTTCCAGCTTGCTATCTCCAAGGATTTTCGAATTGATGGTTATTAAACTCTAATTCCCCTACGAGATTGCCTTTTCTCGATTAGTTCAAAGGTTTCAAAGAGACTGTCTTCGGTTCCATAGACACAAATTAAAGACATATACTTGGGTCTTTAATTACCCGGTCGGGTCCCGGGTCAGTTCTGGACCCGAACCGAGAACCACAGGTCCACCTACATAAGAACCAATAGTGTAAAATCATTGGTTCCGGTTCCGCTCTGGTCATCTTTTTCGGATCGGTTCCGGGTCGGGTCCTCGGGTCCGGGTAAAATACCTAGGCCTGATGTTTTGTAATGCTCGAAATGCTCATACGCGGATTTGAAATAAATATAATATATTTTTCTACATTTATTTGGTCACTTGTTTTTGGATCTTGCAGAGAATCCAGATCTCAAGAAAAGTAAGGTATTCTTTGTTTTCCCCTGTTCACTAAAATTGACAGTTCAAATTTCGGTTCTCACACTACCTCTTCGTGTAATCGACACTGATTTCAGAAGACGGGCCAAGGCTATTTCAAAACCAGCGAAGGCCCATAAGTCACCACAAGTTACCAGAATACCTTGACCGAATTAAAACCCTATTTATGTGTTTTCTAAGCCATTGTTTAGGCTAAGCTTTCTATTCAAGTGTTTTAGATTTTCTCTAAGGTTAAGAGAGAAAAAATGAACTCTTTCAGAGTCCTCCTGGAACTCTTTTTGTTTTATATTGATTTATTATTTCATATCTATTCATCTATGATTTCTTTGACAACTATCATGTCTGAGTATCCACTGATAGTTTTAGTTTTCTAGAGTTTTCAACGAACTTTTAAATTATAGAATTGCTATGGTGTATATTGTATTCTTCACAGGATTGTTCTTAATACTTGTTTCTAGAGTAATTAACTAGAAACCTAATCATAGGATAGTTAGGCGCACAAGAGAGCATGGCCTATTACTTGAACTGAATCCTATTGAGCTACGTTGTTAGGCGCATGCGACGGCTGGTTTAGTTAACTTAGTGAACATATCGATTTGGAAGTTAATGATTGTCTAAGGAAGCATCCATTGACACTAAGTAAATAGTATCAATCGACGCTCATTCCTTGTTTGCATGCGACAACTGGAACATAAAACTTAGATATCTGATTAGTAATTGCACGCAAGAGCTGGATTACTTGCTTATTGAAATTCGAGTTCTAGGATCAAACCCTTAGCATCTATAAATTGTAGTTCTGATAACCTGAATGAAACCCTACGTCTAGCACACTCCTTATATCACCAACTCCTCTATTTATTTACAACTTTATTACTTACTTCTTATTTATCGCTTTCTATTGTTTAACCTAGTTCGATCTGAAACTCAAGTCTATTGTGTGAAATATCGAGTAAGTGTGAATATCATCCTAAGTATTGCAACAAATCTCTTATTTGAGAGATTTGCTCTAAGGGTAATTTGAGAACATCACTCACTAAGAAATGTATTAGATTGCTTATGCTTCATTAAATGTGGCAGGTAATAAGGATGGTCCAGGGTGACGCAAAACATGCGGCCGATGGGTGTGTATGGTGTTTGAGTCATTTAAGTTTAGTATTGTATATGATCAATATGGTATTACTTAAACTACAATGTATCGAATATATGGTTATTTATGCAATACGGCCATATGGCTTTCTGTAACGCCCAGACCGCCCGCGGCTAATGGGTCTCCCATGCCCGCTCTCTCGACCCGTGGGCCCTATCCCGTCCAACGGCCATGCGTTAATTTTTCCAAGGCTCGAAATCATTGTTTCTAACCCTACAATCACCACTCGACCTTTTCTCGTGGTTTGGCCTCACTAGCACGTTTTAGCAAATCACTTCCCGATAGGTCACCCATCATTTCACTACTCCAGCCCAAGCACGCTTAACCCTGGAGTTCTAAACGGATGTATGACGGAAAAGGTAAGTCAAATTTGGTGACATAGGTAGCCAAATATATTCTCTTAAACCTTTTTCATATATCACAACTCGGGATGTTACACTTTCTTTGCTTCCGCGTGTTTGATTGAGTGTTTATGGAACCTTGGTTAGATTTTCCCTTGAATATTACACTTAAAAAAGATAAGAACTTAAAATGAATCCAACCATGCCGTGTTGCCTATCTGCTCAGTTGTGAGATGTTTGGTTTGGTCTATCATCTGTGTGGGGTCTTAAAGTTGGTATCAGAGCATGCTTAGATTCTAGGATACTTAGAGTGGGTTTATGGGGAAACACCACACACTTTGGCTAGCAATCTTACAGTAAGGGGTTAACTCGTCCTCGAGTTAACATTTAGTTAGTCTAGGGTACTAACTCGTCTGCGTGTTAGTGTTTGGGGAAATTGTTTGAACTAACTCGTCGTTAGGGCGAGTTATCAGTTAGGATTTGTGTAGACTAACCATCGTTAGAATGGTTGTCAATAGTTTTAGAAACTCACATACTGATTGTGGTAAACAGATGGGTAGTAAGTCGAAGGCATGAAATTCCAGAAAGGACAAAGAGAAAGTAGCTGATGATGTCGAACCTATTGGAAGTGTCGACGATGGCGTCGAGCATAACTGTATTTCTCCGACTATGGTCCAGGAGGTTGGCACGAGTCGTGATAATGCTCATGGTCTGCTCGGGGGAAATGAGAGATTTGGCCTTACGAGTACCAACATGGAGAAGACCGGTATGGGGGCTCAGTCCTCGCACACTGATCTTCCAACTCATGTTCCTTTAACAAATGGTCGAATGACCCAACTGGTCGTTCCATACAGGTCGCGAAGCCCATTGTTGATGCAGCAATGGAAGCTTATCAGATCATGTTGGTCCAAGCTATGGGTATTATGGCTGCTAGGCCATCGACCTAACCGGTCGGTGTGCAATCAGCCGTACATACGGGCATTTCGGTTGTCTAAACTCCCATGGAGATGAGGAAGTGGTTGAGATCAACCCACCTCAAGCTGGAGTTGGTCAATCTAAGGCACCCTATCTAAGCGTATTGTACCACATGATCCGGTTAGGGACTAGAGTCTTCATGGGTTGTGCCGATCCAATTAAGGGTTACCAGTGGAGGAATCGTCTAGTTAGGAACTTTTCCTCTACTAGGTTCCCTGAAGAGTATTGGAAGGAAATTGCCATACAATTCTTATATGGGGATTCTCATAACTTGTGAACTATGTTCGAGAAACGTATTGGTGGCTCCATAAGCACCTTTGACGAGTTCAAGGCCGAGTTCGACTATAAATACTTCCCGTCAAAAGCGTGGGATTGATTTGAGGCACATTTCCTTCAGTTGACCCATGGCAAGAGGTCCACTAGAGAGTACGAGGAGGAATTTAATCGCCTCCGTCATTTTCTTGGAAAGGAGATTGAGGCCGAGGTTATCCAGGTTTGCCTCTTTGTGCGTGGAATACGACCCAAGCTAAGAACCCATCTTCAGCCCACACATATGCCACAGTTGACAAACTGGCTGAGAGGGGTGCATTGGTCAATCTACTTTAGGGGAGGAGGCTGCACTGAAACAAACAAGCAACATAGCAAACCAAGTACTGTTCATCCAGTCAATGATAAGAAACAGAAGAGGGAACAGTCATGGCAAGAGTCCGATATTGTTAGGCATGCAGAGTGCGAGTCTTGTGGTATAAGGCACAGTGGGCTATGCTGGAGGGCTATGGGAGCCTGCCTGAGGTGTGGTAGTATGAACCATAGAATTGTATCAAAATGGATTTTAGGGGATCCAAGGGAACCAATGAGGGGATTATTACTTGCCAATAGTTTGGTAAGCTCAGACACTTCGCTAGGGAGTGTCGCAGACAACCAAATAGTGGGCGGGTCATTCGGGAAACTGCGGTAGTAATGAGAAATAGTTTGTGGCTAATAGGCCGATTGTGACTCTCCGGGTTTACGAGCTGACCACTCTGTCTAGAGAGCCCAACAACTATACAACCATCACTGGTAAGCCCTTGTTCAAGTCTATTCAATATTTCATGAACCCCCTTGCTTGCTTAAGTAGAAACTTGAACCTTAGTGGAATTTAGGAACCGTAGATGTTGGTGGAGTAGCATCCACGTCTTTTTGATTCCAGAGCTACACATTTTTTGTGAGTCTTAATATGGTAGTTAGGGGGCAGTTCCGGAAGGAACTGGATAGTATTATAGGGGTTGTGAATGTTTCTGTGACAACTATCATTTCAATCAATGATTTCACCACTTCTTATAAATTCTTGTGTTATTGGGATTAGTAAATTTTGAATTCCATTAAATGTTTGTGTTATTCAATTTTTGGTTAATTTTGTAGTAATTGTATTTCAATGGAATTTAATGGAAAATTTTCTAAAAATTGTAAAAAACCAATTCCTAGCTTTTAGGTTGGAACTTGAAAATGATTTTTTATACTTTTTTATCTATCAGATATTTACGTCAAATTATTAATCATTATAATATAAGAGATTTGAAAACATAATTTTGACTATAAATTTATAAATATTTTATTATTTAGATTAATAATTATAAAATATATTATGTTGTAATGTATGTTTTCGTGAAACTGTCTTATTCCTAAATGGCTACATATTTACATAATCATACATGATTTGTTCGACTATTACTATTTTTCATTAGTCAAAAAATTTACTCACTTTTTTATAAACAATCTTCTCTTTTATATAAAAATGAAAATGATTAAATTTTTTGTTTGTAAGAGTTTTATAAACTTTTCTCTTTGTGTAAAAATATTAGTTCACAGAATTTAGAGGAATTGATATGATAAAATTATCTGAATTCTTTTTAAAATCCAAAACATGAAAATTGGACATGTAAGTTAATCCTTTAAAATATCTTAAAAGCTATTCTTTATATCCTCAATTGAATTCTTTTAATTTCTTCAATCCAATACCACCCCCTTAGAGTCTTTTATGTGCAATTAGTATTATTTTAGAGTTTTTACAAGTTCATGTACTCATTGGAAGAAATTGGGGCTTTTAGATCATTCTGGAGCATTGAAGAATGCTTAGCCAAAAACTCAAAGTACAAACCTGAATACGTAGAAACCATCGATCGACGTCTCATCCTGAGTGTCGATTGACGGTTAACACTTTCGCGAGTTAATAGATGATTTGAAGAAATCACAATTTTACCCAGAAATTCCATTATTTAGAAGACAATTCCATGGCTACATTTTAGGCTATTTATTAGGTTTCTTAGTTGTTTTACAAGGGGCGTTTGTTTTACAACCTTTTGATACTTGCAACTTTGACGGATACCGTTGGAGAGAGATATATTCCATTCACATACTAAGATCTTGGATTCCCTTGTTTCTTATTGTTATCTCTATGCAATTCATTCAGCTATTCATCATGTTTATCACAATCATGTCTGAGTAGTTCATTGTTAGATTTAAGATTCTTCTAGGATAGTTAATGGCTTGATGATGTTATGAAATTGTTAGGGTTATTCTAATTAGCTCCTTGTTTAAGTAGATCTTAATGCTAATTTGAATATGATCACCTCAATCTTAGATTATAGGACGTTGTAGTGCAAGCGAGAGCTTGGCTATACCCCAAAACACGTCTTAAGTAGTCTAAAATTCTAATAACAAACGAGAATTGAATTAGGAGTTTATAGAATATATCAAACATAAGAATCATATTTGTTTAGAAGTAGCGTCGATCGACACCACGTAGCGGCCATCAATCGACACTTCGTTAAGAATCACGAGAGTGATTTACCTAAGCCTTAGAGTTTGAGTTCAGAACATCTCTTCACTAAAACCCTTAACATTCAGTTAGTCCGCATTACTTAGTCTACCTGAGAATTCCCCTAAGTCTAATCTTTCCCAATAATATTTACAAACTAAACTAACCCTTAAATCACTATTCATCAATCAATACTTTCATCTAGCTTTATTTCGGAACAATAAATCTATTGGGTGATCTTAGAGTCTTTGTGGATTTGATCCCTAAGTACTAAACTGAATCTCTTATTTGAGAGAGTAATAAGTAGCTATAGGATATATTTGAGAGTGCATAATAAAATTGCAGCAAATTTTTAGTTATTCTTTTCACGTATGAATACAATATGTATTTGTCATGTATATTATAGAATGGATAAAGAATGACTATATTTCTATGATAATAGAATAGATGTAAGATATGAGATGATCTACTTAATGATTTTGTTTTTATTGAATGTAAAGAAGTCTTAAACCAGTATCAGTAATCGTTTGTGTTTGTTATGTACTCTTTCAAGTAATAGATTTTCTTGAAGTTCATATATCAAATCTTGCTCTTTTAAACCAATTTTGTTTGACAAAAAAGATGAAATGGCGAACAAGAGTGACTTTAAAATGAAACGTCCTGCGGAAAAAGATCATAACTCAGCGTATCAAGAAGGTTATAAGAAGCAAGGAAGGAAACTAAAACCCATTACAAGGCTATGCTGATGATGATAAAGGAACAACGTGAAGCTAAATATGAATTCAATGACGCGGCACTTGATGTAAACTCCCTCAGTATCAAACTCAAGTTGCTTGACAACCTTATTAAAGAAGTTGAACTCAGGTTTGAGAAGGAGAAGCTAGAAGATGAACTACGGCTTACCGAAGCAAGGTTAGCCGATGTGAAGGTCCGAGTGATAAACTGGTACAAGCTTGGGGAGCCAAGCATGTATTAGTAAACTTCAGTGACCTAAATCTCTAAAACTGGAGTTTAATTTGTTTGTTTTGTTTATTTTATCTAAACCTTGGTTTAGAATAATTATTTGGTTGTTTATTACCGGTTTTACTCATTGTGTTATCGAATATTATCTCAAACATAAATCGTACAAATCTACTTTGTATGTTTTTGAGTAAAAGTTAAATTTAGGATTAGGCTATAATAATATTGGTCTTATAGGAAAGGAAAAATTATTGTCGGATTAGGTTTGAATTTAAGATTAATGCCAAGTAATTTTGATCTTAAATAAAATAAGTAATGATTGTTAGAGTTATTGTGATTATAAGATTAAAACTTTATTAAAATCATCTTAAAGAAATAAAGATTGTTACAAGTTTAGATACAAAATACTTTGTCCAATCTAGGATGTCGTAACTTGGAGTATATTTGACCTTTTCAATCATTTGATTGAAGTGTCTATGTGAGTAGCATGTATTTAGTCACGCAAATCTTGATGATGATAGTTACCTATTACTGATTTCCCGTACGGGCGTTTACCTATTACTGATTAATTATGTTACAAACATGGATGAGAAAAGAAAATAACTGATAAAAAAAAAAAAAGGAGTGAAGAAGACACAGTCGCTTCACTGTAGTTGTGTTCGTTGAAGATCTTCTACGGAACATTGTAGTCACAGGTATACTTCTGCATAGCAAATCTGTAAGCATCCTCCATCCATCGATGATTCGTCTAAACACCTTCTTGTGTCTGTTCCTGGGTTTTGTCGGAGATTGCGTCTGTATGAGAAAACAAAAATAATCAATTCCTTTGCTGCTTTGAGCTGAAATGAGAATACTTACTCGACTGGAGAGATTTCATCATGCAGACATCCGCAGATTGCTGTCGGCCATCATAGTTACCGTTGGTTTAGTTGTTCTACTTGTTCTCTGTTTCGGTATCCCCTGTCGCAATTCTTTTTGCTTGTCTCCGGTTAAGGTTTCAGGGATCGTAGCTAACCCCAATGAAGTAGTCTCTGTGGTTAAAACAGAGATGAATCTGAAAAATCTCTCTAGTGTTGATGAGGGGACAAGAAACAATGATTCCTCTAGAGAAAATGTTGTTGCAATCAGCAATGTAAAAGTAGAGCTTAATGTATCTGTTATCCCTTCACCAAATGTATCATTGGGGAAGCCTGAAATGGCGGTTGTAAGTTCGGTTTTGGTTAGGAGTAGAGAAAGTAATGCTTTGTCTATTATGAGAAGACAGAAGCAAGTGGCTGCTACAGTTTCTATATCTCAGATGAACTCATTGTTGATCCAGAGTCTGTCTTCTTCTCATTCCCCTGTAAGAGTCTTGATTGCTCCTCTAAGGCTCTTTGTCTATTTATCTAGACAAGGTAATGTGTTGACTTTTTTATATGCAGAAGCCTCGTTGGTCATCTGCTCGAGACTCTGAAATGCTCTCTGCCCAATCCGAAATTGAGAACGCGTCTGTTCTTCATGAGTCTCTTGGACTAGATGCTTCCATTTATCGAAATATCTCCAAGTTTCTAAGGTAAGCGGTTATTTTTGTTCAGTATCTCATATAAGACTGAGTCTGTTGTTTTTGGTTAAAGTTTGAGGCTTTGCTATGTTTGGAGTAGGATTGGTGGTATGTCAAAGACTCACAGTGTGTTACTTATCTAGGAGTTACGACTTGATGGAGAGGAAACTTAAAGTTTATGTGTACAAGGAAGGAAAGAAACCTATATTCCATAAGCCAACGCCTCGAGGAATTTATGCTTCAGAAGGTTGGTTCATGAAACTCATGGAAAGCAACAAGAAGTTTGTAGTAAGAGACCCTAGGAAGGCTCATTTGTTCTACATACCTGTCAGCATAAAAGCTCTCAGGACCTCTCTGGGACGGGACTTTCCGACACCAAAGAGTCTTGCAGACCATTTGAAGGAATATGTGGATTTGATAGCAGCAAAGTACAAGTTCTGGAACCGAACTGCTGGAGCCGATCACTTTCTTGTTGCTTGCCATGATTGGGTACAAGTCTTTCTCTTTCTTTTTCTTATGTATTTTATAGCTTAAGATACATCAATGTTAACAGTTACCAAGTTGAGGCCAAGGAACATTGTTTCTTCATTGATTAATGAGCTGTTTTTCATGTTTATTTCAGGGCAACAAACTGACAAAGAAACATATGAGTAACAGTGTCCGAGCACTTTGCAACTCAAATGTTGCACAAGGCTTCAGAATTGGGATGGACACAGCTTTACCGGTCACATATATACGCTCTGCCGAGTCTCCTCTTGAGTACCTTGGAGGAAAAACTCCATCCGAGAGGAAGTTTCTTGCATTCTTTGCTGGAAGCATGCATGGATATCTTCGACCCATCCTTGTGCAGCTTTGGGAGAACAAGGAACCTGACATGAAGATCTTGGGTCCAATGCCTCGTGACCCTCAAGGCAAGAAACAGTACCGTGAATACATGAAGAGCAGCAGGTACTGTATATGTGCAAGGGGTTATGAAGTCCATACTCCTAGGGTTGTGGAAGCTATAATAAACGAATGCGTTCCGGTTATCATTGCTGACAACTACGTTCCTCCCTTTTTTGAGGTTCTGAACTGGGAGGAATTTGCAGTGTTTGTAGAGGAGAAAGACATAGAGAATCTGAGGAACATTCTGCTATCAATACCAGAAGAGAGATATATTGGCATGCAAGCAAGGGTAAAGATGGTGCAGCAACATTTCCTGTGGCACAAGAAACCTGTGAAGTTCGATCTCTTCCACATGATTTTGCATTCAGTTTGGCACAGCCGAATTAATAGGGTTAAAACCAGGTTAATGAGGCATTGAGTAGTATGTATTACCACTTTCCACTTGTAACGTGATCGAACTTGTGAGATAGATATTTCAATAATGAGTTTCAGTGTCAGATTGGGAATGCCTAGGAGGAGGCTACAACTAGTGAATAAAATTTGCATAAACTGAAGCAAAGCATTATAGTATTTGCTCGCTTGGTGTTGCTTTCATTTTTATCATACATCCAACCAAAATAGAGAAGGATAAGCTAGTTAAATACACAAAAAGATACGGGAAAGTTAAGATATGTTAAGATCACATACCCAATAAACTATTATTTGGATCTAATCTCTGCTGCCATGATCAAAGAGGTAAACAGCTCTACCTTTTCTTGAGCACATTTATCTCTTCAAATTGTTGACATTCAAGTTCATTGGCATGCAACTTCTTCTTCATCTTCTCTTGGGTTTCCTTAGTCTCAGACGGCACATTGAACCATTTTTCTTTCAAAAAATTTATACCAAGAAAGAAAGCACTTTCATCCCAATCAGATTCTTGAACATTCTTACCCTTAAGTGAAGTGACCAACTCACGCTTCTTTGACACTCTCCTCTCACTCTTCTTTGATTCAACCTTGAGCTCCCCCGATAACCTTTGACATATTTGCCATTGAAAAGATTGGCTTTTTGTATTATGAGAGTGGTGAAGCTTTAGGGGTTTTCGGTACTAGAAGTCAAGAACTTTTCGGTTTCCTTGTGTTTATCCAATATTCGACATTTTCTTTTTGTTTAATCCCCAATTTTAAGTTTAAATTATTAAAGAAAAATTGCATCGTATAACTAATTGTCCTACTGTACTTATTCACCGTGTATCTTTTCTATTAAAACACACTTTTACTCTTTGATACAACTGAAAAACCTGTAAACAAGAAATAAATTCTATAATAATATTTATTTTTCATAAATAAATTGTGAAAATTAGAGATAAACATAATTTCTAAAAATAACTTCGTTTGGTAACTATGTTGATAATGAATTATCTCTTTCTCATATTTCATTCACCGCATCACCATCGATACTATTTCTAGAGTAGCTTTCCCTAGAAGAAGTTCATCTGCAACAACTCTCTTGGTTACTGATGAGAAGCTTCACCGGATCTAAAATCTACTAAGTCGTCGACGATATTTACCGGATGCATCATCATGCATGCGGAACAGACGAGACTCGTGCAGTGAGAGACGTCTAAATATTTTGGGCATTATTGGATGGAGTTGATAAATACATTCACTACAAAAAAAATGTGCCTATTACTACGACTATATTCCTTGTTAATTCGTCGTAATGTTGACATTACGACGAATTAACAAGGAATCGCATCACCATTGTGATACGCTCGTCATAATGGACGATTCGTCGTAATTTCCTTGTTAGCATTACGAGGAATCTTTTTCGTCGTAAAACAGAAGGGACTCATTCGTCGTAATTCTCTAGTAAAGTTTCCTCATAAATTCGTTGTAATGCTTCCTAGCAAAGGTCCTCATGTAATCATTGTATATTTTACGACGAATGTACATGTTCTACCTAGTCTATTCCTTGTAATATATTACGACGAATGAATAATGAAGTCCTTGTAAATTAGTTGTAAGTATTACAAGGACTTTACAAGGTATTCCTTGTAAAGTTTACGAGGACTTTACAAAGTATTCCTTGTAAAGTTTACGAGGACTTTAAAAAAATATTCCTTGTATATTCCTTGTAAAATTTACGAGAATTTTAATTTGAATTTTTAATAATACGAAAATTATTAAATAATTAGAAAATAATTTTAGAATAATGAAAATTTTAATAAATTTAAATCTGAAAAACTGAATTTATAAAAGTTATAAAATAGTATTTAAATTTATAATACAAAATGAAAATATTTAAATTAAAATAAAAATATTTAAATTTACCGGAGGTCGACGTTGTCGAAGTAGTTGTTTGAGGTCTCGTTCCCTCCCGTAGAATGTCGAGGCTCGTCTACATGATCGGAAACAAGCGCTTGTCCATTGAGATTCCGACCTATCTCCTCCAATGCTCTATGTAGTACCGGGTTTCCAGTCGCTATGACGTCGAGAAGATCCTCTAAAGACTGTAAACGAACCTACTGGTCGTCCACCTGAGCCTTCAGCTGAGCATTCTCCTCATCCCGGCTAGAGTAGTAAGACGAAGTGGCTTTTGGGATGTCATTGACGGATCCTATGCCCATCGTCTGCCCCTTCTTCTTTGGAGCCACCTTTTAAAACAAATATTAAAAATAAAAGACTATAACTGAAATTTAAAAATTAAAAATATAAACATATTTTAAAAATTTACCTCTTCGAAGATCATGTCGACCTCCTGCGTAGACAATTTGACGGGCAATCCATCTGGAGACGTTTGGGTTAGCTGCGTCTCTTGCTCTTCAATCTGAGCAGCCACGTTGTGATAGAGCTTCTCCGACCATGGATCTACAGAAGCCCCGTTCGCCTTTTGGTGAGTGATCTTGAAAAGCTCAGAAAGAGATGGCATCACTCCGGTCTTCTTAGCGTACAAAAGCATTTAGAATGTGAGTTAGTAATTTTTCATATAACATATTAATAATTAATTAATAATTAAGAAAAACTAAAATAAACAAAAAAATTAAATTTAAAAAACTTACAACTCGTAGACGAACTCCGGCGTGAGGGTTTTGCCCAGTTGTTTTGCCCAGTTGTCTGTAGCATGGGCAAGTTGCCATCCGCATCCTTCGTCCTACGGGAAGAAGAGCAGTTGTTGGACTTAAGGATCGAGCCGGGTAGCTTCCAAAAGGCGATGAGGCCATCCCATACCTCCTTCGTGAGCTCGGTGGGTTTTTGCCTCATAGCGGTAGTCCTCCCACTTGTCCTTCCAATCTGAGACGGTGTTGCAAAGGCGGAGTTTGCTCTAGCAACAAACTCCGCCTTAACCCTCTCGTTGATTGTTAAGGACCAGTGCCACCTTTGCTGAAACAATTAAACAAAAAAAATACTTTAGAAAAATTAAAATAAATTATTAATTACTCCCTCCGTTTCGTTTTACTTGTCGTTCTAAGTTTTTACACGCAGATTAAGAAATCATTTAATTTTACATATTTTCTAGATAAAAACACAATTATCTATACACTTAACCACATTTCAACCAATAGAAAAATAGAATAACAGATAAAACTAATAAATTTTGCATTGAAATTATAAAACAACACTTATTTTGAAACAAAAAAATTCTCTACAACGACAACTAAATTGAAACGGAGGTAGTATTAAATAAGAAATTAGAAATTAAAACTCATACCGCGAAACATTTGAACCATGTGGTTCTAATGTGCTTGGGAGTCATACTCTAGTTGGGATGGGGCTCAATGAAGTAACCTTTGATTGTGTCGGCAACGCTTCGTCCGACACAGTTATTGACCCTAAACCTGAAAATAATATGAATTTGTTAAATGAGTATAACAAATATAAAATAAAAAAATCAAATTAATAAAATAAAAGAACTTACCAATAAGTACCCTCCAGGATATCGGGGTCCAGAATCTTCAGTCCTGCTCGTCCAGGTTGAGCAAGAAGATCCTCGACAGTATACGTCGCGTATGGTGCAGATGGAGGGACAAGCAAATCCGGATGAACTCTGGCTGTTGGGGCAGGCTGTGGAGCCGGTGGAGGCGCCTCGTGTGGAGGTGGAGGTGGGGGCATCGGCTCGTGTATCGGAGGTGCATAAAGATGAGGAGGAGCCCATGATGCTCCCTATGTCTCCGGAACCGCCTCCGGATCAGTAGAAGAGGATGGTGCTGAACTAAATGTCCGAGCTCCGGAAACAAACATATCCGAATAAGTGGGTCGTTTCCAGGTGCCATCTGATTTTAAAAAAATCTAATCAGGTTCTAAAAAAATCTAATCAATTTGTAATCACCTAATCTAACCAGGTTCTAAAAAAATCTAATAATGTGATGTTCCTTAATCTAACCACCTAATCTAATCACCTAAACTAACCACCTATGAACTACCTAACTAAAACTTTAAAAAAAAATTACATACCTTGGAGTTTTGCAGAAGGGAAATAGGTGATTTGGGAGGAATACACGAGGCTTGCCTCGTGAAAGAACCTCGAGTATATATAGATTTTCTTGTCCTTGTAAATTCGTCGTAATGTTACAATGAAAGTACCACGCGCGTATTTCATTTACGACGAATGTACCACATGCGTGTTTTGCATTACGACGAATCTACAAGTGCACTTTACGATGAAAGTACCACTCGCGTGTTTTCCATTACAACGAAAGTACAAGGCCGTATTATGACAAATGTACAATGCCCAGTTACGACGAAAGTACTAGACCCATGTTTTCTGTTGCAACGAATTTACTACGAACCAGGGTTCAACCCCTGAAAATCGAATCCCTAAACCCCATATAACTTAACTCTATAACTTCATCTCTTTCACTCACTCTTCAACCCATTTCCCTCTTGAATGCAAAAAATATAAATTTTATAAATAACATACAAATTATATTTAACTTAATTATATATAGACAATATATATTTACCTCTCAGATGAACGCGTCACTGCATCCTCGCAGTTTAGCAGAATATAATTGTGGGCACTATGCTTATCCTCTTCACTAGACCACCAAACTTCTTTCAATTTACAACCAAACCGTCCCACTTGGTAGAAAATGTCAGGAACACCGTCAACTGCATATGTTGGGACGACTCCACCATCATCATATCTTTTAGGAACCCTCTTCTTAGTATGAACTGCTGGTGCGAACTAGTATGATGTGAAGTGTGATATTTCTACAGTCAAACTCCCAGCAACTATTGACCCTTTGACCTTTGCGAGATTTTTTGCTTTTCCTTTCAAATGCTTCATGAAACGCTCATAAGGATACATCCATCCGTAATGAACAGGTCCGCAAAGCAATGCCTCGTACGGGAGGTGGACAACTAGATGTTCCATGACGTAAAAAAATGCAGGAGGAAATATCTTCTCTAGGTTGCAGATTAAGATCAGAATGTTCTCATATAGTTGTTGCATGACATCTTCACTGAACTTGTGTGTGCTCAAGTCTTTGAAGAATACTCTAATGCCTAAGATGACCACATATCTGTCAATATTAACATATTATATATAACATATATTATAATTTTAATCAAAATATTTTACCTGCAAGTGATTCATGTACATTTGTTGGAAGCAGCTCGGCAAAAGCGAATGGAAGTAATCGTTGCATAAACACATGACAATCATGACTCTTCATTCTTGAGAACTTTTGACCTTGTTCAACACATATTGAGAGGTTTGACACATAACCATCAGAGAACTTCACTTATGATGACACCCAGTTGAACAAAGTCGTCTTTGCTTGTGATGACAATCGGAATATGGGAACTGGAACCTTTCCATTGCTCTTGATATGCAACTCACTTCTCGAGCAAATATCAGGTAAGTCCAATCTTGACTTATTGCTATCTTTTGTTTTCCCTTGAACATTTAGTAATGTATTCATGATGTTCTCAAAAACAAATTACTCTCTATATGTATCACATTGAGGTTGTGTTGCAAAAGAAGATCCTTCCAGTAAGGCAGCTCCCAAAATATACTCTTCTTATGCCAATTGTGAACGACTCCATACCCATCAACCATATTTGTAGAAACATGTCAGTTTCCTCCACGAGGAACAATTTCCAAAGCTTCATAGTGATCAATTTGCTGTTCGATTTGTTCTCCAGTTAAATATGGAGGAGGAGTGTCTCTGACAACTCTTTTGTGCCTAAACAGTGTCTTGTCTCTTCGGTATGGATGAGTAAGTGGAAGAAATCGACGATGAAAATCAAACCAACACGTCTTCCTACCATTCTTCAGTTGAAAACATCTGTCATTCCAAGACAATATGGAGAAGATAACCTTCTATGTGTTGTCCATCAAGACAACATCCCGTAAGTAGGAAAGTCACTTATAGTCCATAGTAGAACTGCTCGCATCGTAAAATTTTTTTCCAAGGAACAATCATACGTCCTCACCCCTACTGACCATAATTTTTTCAGCTCTTGTATCAATGGCTGAAGAAATACATCTAGCGACCGTTTTGGATGCTTCGGACCAGGGACTAATATGGTCAACAAGAGAAGTTCTTGTTCCATGCACATCTCTGGTGGCAGGTTGTACGGCGTTAGAATGACTGACCTTAAAGAATATTGTCTCCCTGATATTCCAAATGGACTAAATCCATCTTTGCATAACCCAAGATAGACATTCCAAATATTTCTTGCGAAATCTGGGTGTACCGTGTTGAAATGTTTCCACGCTCTTGCATCTGATGGATGAGCGATCTCGCCATCCCTCTGGACATGTTTAGCATGTCATCTCATCGCTTTAGCAGTCCTCTCAGATTGATATAATCTTTTCAACCTGTCTGTAATTGGTAGGTACCACATCCTTTGGTATGGTACCCTATTTCTTCCACGTCTTTGCGGTTTGAACCGTGGTTTCTTGCAGAAACGACACTCTTCTAACTTCTCATTGTCCCTCCAGTAGATCATGCAGTTGTCGATGCAAACATCTATCATCTCTGAAGGTAATCCAAGACTATATACCAGTTTATGAATCTCATAATAAGATTCAGCTGACACATTGTTTTCTGGCAAATACTCTTTAAACAATCCAGCCCATGCATCCATGCAATTCAGGTAAATTATGATCTGTTTTAATATTCATCATCCTAGCTGCTAAAGACAATTTAGAGAGACCTTCTCTACAACCAGGGTATATTGGTTGATTTGCAGCAACTAACATCTCATAAAACCTTTTTGCATCTAAGTTTGGTTCTTCAACAGTTTCACTTTCAGCAGCTATGGTTGTAGTGGTTTCAGGTAAAAATGCATCAGTAATCATGTCATGAACCCTATCATGATCTACCATTGGTGCCTCCTGATGGTAACTATATTCATTATGCAAATGATATGGTTCTTGACTACTACCAGCATCCTGAAAATTACTATTACTACTACTACTACTAGCTTCATTTCCACCATAACCCTCTCCATGTTGAAACCGAAATATAGTAATGTGGTGTAAAGCCTCGGTTTAATAAATGTTTCCATACAGTTTCACTACGGGCAAATTTTGAATTCTTGCACTTTCGACAAGGACAAAACATCTTACCACTTTCTTGCGTGATCGGCGTACTGCCTGATTGGTACATGAATGTCTCTATCCCCCTGAGAAATACATCTGTCACTTTACTATCAGCATCCTTGTGCGTATACATCCAACTCCGTAACTCGTAAATATTTCTACCATCCGACATTTTTTTGATTCTTTTTTTTTTAGTTTGTGTGATGTTATGAAGCAAATGAACATATATACAGGAAAATTTCGAATCTGGTAGGTGAAGATTAAACAATAAATTTACAAGGAAAAAAATTACCACCCTTTTACATATACTTCACAAAGACTTTACAACGAAATATCTTATCTAAAGAGCACGATAAACACGTTTTCACCAAACATAAACAAGCGTATTTTTTCGTTGTAAATAACTTGTAAGAGTACAACGACATTATGACAAATATTCTTATTCGTCGTAAAGTCGTTGTACATTTACGACGAAATTATTTCCTCGTAATTTTACAAGGACATTACGACGAATGTATGTTTCGTTGTAAAGACCTTGTAAAGTAATTGTAAAATTACAACGAAGTAATTTCCTCGTAAAGTATCGTTGTTATGGTCATGTTTTTTTGTAGTGATTGTCCTATCCTCTTCCACTTTGTCACTCGTAGTGTCTTCACCTCTTTATATGTTGCAAATATTGTTTTGTTTTATTCTATTTTACGAATGTAGAATAAAATGTGATTTTATAGTGAATAAGCATATATTCTGTTTTTAAGTTGTATCATTGATATTAATATTAGTTTATGCGTTAATCATACCAACACAAGTGATTTACAAACTCATTTTTATCATTTTGTTAAGGGAAATACCCTAAGATGAACCTAAAAAAGTTTTTGTCACTATAATAGCCTTGAAGGAGAAAAATGACCAAAATAAATTTTACTAAAGGATGTAAATATAATTTATACTTGTTGGGTTAACTAATCTAAAATTTTAGTTTAGAGTTATGAGGTGGAGTTTTGGATGTGAGGTTTAAAATTAAAATAAATAAAAATAGATTAAAATTTTCAAAATAAAAAAATATATTTTGGTCATTTTTTTCCTGAAAAATATTTTTGTGATAAAAACTTAAAAAACAGTATTTGAGAGATTTGCTCTTTCGTTAACCACACCCAGATAAATAATTTTCATTCACAAATCTATTTTAATTTCCATTTTATATAATATAGTCTAATATTACAGAATATTATATACTATTTCAGATTATAAATTTGTTTATAATTTTATAAATACATATTATAGTTTATATTTGGGTTTGGTTTAGTGATTGAAATTTAGGGTTTAGTATTTATGGGTTGGGGTTGGGATTGGAGTAATGTTTAGTATTAAGGGATGTGGGTGGAGTTATAATCTTATACTATTTCGTCTATAGAGAATAAAATACGGAGTAGAATAAACTACGGAGTACATATGTATGTGGTTAATAAATGTGTGATATAGATGACTACTCATTTTTCATTTCTATTTATATAATATAGTATAATATTATAGAATTTTATATACTATTTTCAGACTTTAAATTTGTTTAAAATATTATAAATATATATTATATCTTATATTTAGGTTTAAGTTTAGTGATTGAGATTTAAAGTTTAGTATTTATGGGTCAGATTGGGTAGTGTTTAATATTAGAAATTGTGAGTGGCTTAATAACCCTATATTATTTCGGTCATATGAAATAGAAGAATTAATGCATATGTAAGTGGTCAATAAATGTGTGATATAGATGACTTCTCCTCTTTCTTGTTAATAGTTTTTAGGTACACTTGACCATATATTACATGACTATGTAGACATATTTTTACCGGCTAACGGCAAGAAAAAAGGTATAACCGGATGAATTAGAATGTAAATGTTAGTTTTTTCATTCTATTAAAATCAATGTCATTTGCTTAATTTTTATTCCAAAATTGGATGCTCAGCAAATAAGCTCATTATTAAAACTTCAGCGTGATGATTTCCTTTTTGATTCATGAGTTATGTTCATCCCGATCTACTTTAAATAACCAAAACGATCCAAATCACCCGAACGACAAATACCCGATTCTGACCCGGAGTATAAAAATACACAAACGAGTTCTATACTCCTATACCGAAATATCCAAATATTCGAAATACTTTATCCAAACCAGAACATGTATCCGAACGTTCACCCTTCGGATACGAAATGTTCGCACCCCTTCGGATACAAAATGTTCGCACCCCTTCGGATATGAAATGTTCGCACCCCTTCGGATACGAAATTATCGCACCCTTTCGGACACGAAATGTTCGCACCCCTTTGGACACAAACTGTTTGCACCCATTCGGATACAAAATGTTTACACCCCTTCAGACACGAAATGCTCACACTCCTTTGAACACGAAATGTTCGCATCCCTTCATACACAAAATGTTCGCACCTCTTCGGACACAAAATGTTAGCACCTCTTGGGTGACGATCTATTCGGACCTTTTCTGCCATAACATTTTTGCACCCCTTAGGTAATGATCCATTCGCACCCTTTGTGTAACGACTCGTTTGAACATCTTCGGTGATAATATGTTCGCAATCTTTTGCTGACGACATGTTTGCACCCATTTGGTGATGATTTGTTCACACTTATTTAGTTATGATATATTTGCAGTTCTCTGGTGATGGTACATTCAGGGCAGGGTTCCCGGGTCAACCTGCCCCGCTTGACCCACCAACCCGTGGGAAAACTCTTTCTTTTATACTTAAAATTCCAACCCACATAACCCGCGAAAAACAAATCGTATGTCCGTACCTGCTTCGCTGAGATTTGCGGGTAACTGAGGGGTAATATTAAATTTAATAGAATAATTATTTTATTATATATAAATTACTTTTTTAAAATATTGTAAGAAATAATATAAATTATATACTATAATTAAAATTATATAATTTATAAAAAAATTATACTTTTTAATAAATTTACTTTTTTACAATTTTTTATTAATTGTTTTAGTTTTGTGGGTTGGCGGGTATCCGCAAGTCAAATTTGGTCGACCTACATCCACCCCACCTAAAATCGACTCAACCCGCACCCACATGTTAAAATTTTTAAATTGGTCGACCAGCATCCGCCCTGCGACGGATCAAACGGGGCAGGACCCGCGGGTAATGACCCAAATTCACAACACTAAGTACATTCGGACCTCTTTGGTCACAACACGTTTGGTTTCAACACGTTCTCACCTCTTTGAGATATCATAAGGTTATTAATATTTGCTAAAGCAATCTATAAATTTATAGAAGACATCTTGAAAAATATTTGGTATTTTGTTCGATTTAGTATTTCAGATATGTGTCTAAATATATAACTATTCATCTTTTTTATCTTAACATAGTGTTTTTATTTTATTTTGAAACTGTATTTATCTAAAGAAAGTTATTATAGATTTGGTTAATTTACTAATTAATTGTAGAGAATCTTATAATTGTTTTTAAACATATGACATATATCTAAACTGATACTCTAAAATTTTGTTGTAATCTCATAACACGTAAATGAACGTGTACATGACATGGATAAGTGTCTTCACTTTACATCTTGGCAAAAACTTTTTGTTGACATGTCTATATATGTTCTGTTTGTGGGGAATTCAACAAACTTGAGAAAAAATACTAAATATTAATATTTGCTTGGTTAAAACTGAAAAGAATACCAACCCAAATGCATAAAAATAATAGGATAAACTTCATGCATTATGAAAGTTTTTCTATTGGTTCATGTAAACAAAAAAAATAAATGCAGTTATATTGTGTATAATTTTGTTGGGGTAAAACCAATAAAACAATAATTAAAAAATCCATTAAAGATGCTGTAAAAATCACGAAGAATAAAAATTTATAGATAAATGGATATTATGGTTAATATTTTCTAGATTTTTATTTGTGTGTGCATGACAGGTTGCATACTACATTCTAGAATTGTAGATAAATTGTTTGTGAAATTTCACAATTTAGGATGCCAAAAGTTATCAAGTAAAAAATGTTAACCCATTATGATAATGTTCAATAGCTAATCTTACGAAAATATATAATTGTTTATTATGAAATGATTTAGTGAAAATGTTTAATAAGTAATTTTCTGAAAATTTACAACTCTTCAATAAATGAGCATGATTTTTATGTGAAAGAGTTTCTAAAAGATTTATTTTATGAAAGAGTTTAATGGTTACATTTCTGAAAATATACAATTTTCTATTATGAAAAATTCAGTGAAAGAGTTTATGGTTAATTTCTTAGAAAATATAATTTTTCAAAAAATGAACACATATTTTGCTTATTGAAACTATGATGTCATACTCAACCTCCTTAATAAAAGCTTAGCTATTAAAATAAAAATTAAGAATAAATTCTACCATTAGATTTAGTTTTATTTTTTTATTAAAAAATATTGGCATCATCGTTTGGATGAAATTATTTGCTGTTGAAATATAATTATTAGAGAAGAACCAATGTAATTTTAGTAATGACTCATTGCAATTGTTGCTGATTATAGTATTTGGTGATAAACCATTGTAACTTTTGGTTTTAACCTTTAGAACCCTTAGCTAACTATTGTAATGTTTGGTTTCGGCCATTACAATAATCAACAATTACAATCTTTCGTCATCTATATAAGAAGTTGTAGTTGATAAACACAACAATCACAAATATACTAAAAATATAGAGATTCACTCTTATATGATTTTCAATGATGTTTGAAGATTCATATATAAGCTTGAAGAGCTCTATTTGTTATTCTTGCATGTTAGCCTAAGTTTAGAATTTTTGATTGAAAATTCTAGAGCATTTATATCACAACAATAATTTACCCTATATAATATTTAAATATTTAATAAAAGCCATTAACAATTTCAAAAATTAAATATTTGATTTATCAATTTAATTGATTTTGTTTAATTATTATGTTAATATAATAAATGTTACGGTTTTATAAGATTTTTTCTGAAAATTTAAGATATTATTATAAACAAAAAGGATCTTAAAAATAAAAATTAACATATATTTATTATAAAATCTAATTTGACGTATTCTTTTTACAAATGAGTTTTTGTGCGATATCGCACGTGTTCTTTTCCTAGTTGTAAGTAATAGAGAAGGAGAGTAATATGATAATTGATCATATTAAATGAAACCCATTTTGATTTTGAGTCTTGGAAACTAGATTGTAAATAAAAAATTTGATATTGAAACAAAAAAATTGAACAAAAAATAAAATAAAAAGTTGATATATTGCTATTTGAGGTCATTTCTCAAATAATTGCAACTAGTTTGTGATCCGCGCTTCGAAAGCGCGAATATTTTGAATTGTAAACAAAGTTTAATATGAATTAGTATTTTAAGATTGTTGTATGTTATTGTGATATATGTTCAATAAGTGATAAGATCAATAAGTGATATTAATTATTTCGGTCGCGCGGGTCTGACATCATTTAAATTGTCGTTGTGATTGTATTGAAATCTCAGAGAATATGGTTCAGATAATAATGAAATCTCGATTTTGTTGTGATCGTATTGATTGTTAAGAGAATATACTAACAAAAATATGTAAACTGTTAGTCTACGTATGTCTTTATTTTTGTTTTTGTGATAGAAATATACATACTAATAAAAATTTGTTTCTATGTTTAAAGAGAAAGACACACATAAATGTTAATTTGTGTGCTTTAATTTTGACATTTTTATCGTATAAAAAACTATTTGCAGTTATATAAATTTAGAAGTAGTGCCAGTTCTTTTTCATTGAATTTAACAATACGATGGTTATATTCATTCAAAGAAATTTTATTATGCAAGTATTGGAATTATGTGATATTGAGTATATATTTTCTGTTGATGATTCTAAAGCATTAAATAATATTAGGGTCTAAACAATCGTTCTTTTTTAAGGTCCATTAATTTGTTATCAGCAGTTTTAATGTTAAATAATAAATCATGAATATATTTAATTACTAATTGACAGTGGCAGTTCTGTAAATACTTTGAAAGATTAAGGGGATGTCAAAAAAAGGCTGCTGTTTTAATTGTATTGATTTGTTTGCAACATTCTACGATCTTACTTCTGAATAACAAAATTATATTTACCCTTTCTAATATCTTGGTCTGGTCAAATGCAACATAACAAGCCTGTTAAATCGCCTTAGTCTCGTATTTTTTTTGTGTTATCTCTTAATAGTAAACAAACGTGTGGTAATTAATGATTTCTCTCTCTACTCAAGTCACTCTCATTCTCATATACTTTTCCATATAAACAAAGGTTTCTGATTAAGTATGAACCACCTTGTGTCTCCTTTGAAATGAAGAAACTTTTATGGAGTCTGACTCTAATTGGTGTAATCTTAATCCTCCCTGTTAATGGGGTGATGGAGTTTGAGAAAAAGGAGAGGCTCACAGATTTTAATGGGACAAAAGTGTATCAGACCGAAAATGATGTCTCTTCCAAAGCAAAAGTTACAATGGTAGCACTCACTTTCATTAAAAATGCTGCTTTGAGATCAGCAGGTAACATCTTCTAGAATATGATCTTCTTGTTACTCACTTCTTCAAACATTGATTCATTATATCATACGATTAGCATTTTTATTATTGCAGTGTGTCTAGATGGAAGTCCTGCCGGTTATCATTTTCATCGCGGGTCTGGTTCAGGAGCAAAGAATTGGCTAATTCATGTGGAGGTTAGTTGCATCATAAAGATAAGACTCTCCTATGTTAAAAATATTCGTGGTACATGATTTTCATTTTTATGTTTTAACAGGGAGGTGGATGGTGTGGTGACATTAGAAGTTGTGAACACAGCAAAACAACTCGTCACGGATCGTCTAAGCATATGGAGAAAAAGATACCTTTTACAGGAATTCTAAGTGACAAAGCCTCCGAAAATCCAGGTTAGTGTTGAATGAATCACACTATGTGGTGATGTCTATCTGTGTTTAGGTTGCTAATACGAGTGTTTGTTTTCAGACTTTTATAACTGGAACAGAGTAAAAATTAGGTACTGTGATGGTGGATCCTTTATGGGAGACAATGAAAAGAAGGTTAGGCAAGTGTAAAACATATAAGTTTAAGGAGATTACTGTTACTATGTTACTTTTTTGCAACGTATTAGGATGGACAACTTCAGTTTAGAGGATATCGAATATGGACAGCTGTTATGGTAGATTTGTTGTGGAAGGGAATGGAATATGCAAAGCAGGTAAACCATCGTTTTCCGTTGTATATATGCATATGTCTATTGTCGTGTAATATCTTGACTTTTATTGTCACATTAGGCTCTGCTCTCTGGATCTTCTGCGGGAGGCCTTGCAGCAATCATTCGCTGTGATGAGTTTAAGAGTAGACTCTTACAATCCACCAGAGTTAAATGTCTGAGTGATGCTGCTTTTTTCGTTGATGCGTCAGTCATTTTCTAGCTAACTTCATTTAACAACACTTTTCTATATATATATATATATATGCAATGCATTGACTTGTTTTTTTTTTGTAATTTATGTAACTGAAGCGCCGATGTCTCTGGAGATCGATCTCTTAGAAAGTTATACACTGATGTAATAGAATTTCAGGTACGAGCACATAAGATTTTGCAATGTCTTAAACTTCACCTCCAGTACACTAATACGAAAATTGTGTAATGTTTCTACAGAGTATTACCACACAGCTTCCTAATGATTGTTTAAAACGGCTTGATCCAGCTTCGGTACATCTTGTATCTATCTTTTATAATATAACCAAATGAACTAGATCTCATAAGAAAGTGTACTCAATATTTGCAGTGTTTTTTCTCACAAAATCTAATAAACCAAGTCAAGACTCCACTGTTTATTCTAAATGCTGCATACGATACGTGGCAGGTTAGTTAATCCTCCTCTTATTTATTACTCAGTTATATCTACAAAAGTCAAAATTGTATCTTTTGATACAAATGTATTAATTCGTGCAGATCCAAGAGAGTTTAACTCCTAAATCTGCAGATCCGAGTGGAAGTTGGTCTGACTGTAGATTAAACATCGCCAAGTGCAATGCATCCCAGATCAAGTTCTTCCAAGGTGAAGAAGCATGAGCTAATAATAATGTTCTTGCTTTTTTAATAACCAACTGAACTAGTGCCTTTGAAATATATGTAACACAGGGTTCAGGACTTACATGCTGAATTTGCTCGATGCATTCACAAAGCAACCTAAGAATGGAGTGTTTCTCAACTCGTGCTTTTCTCATTGTCAAACAGAGATGCAAGACACATGGTATTCCAAAAACTCTCCTTCGGTTAAGAACAAGGTAGGCAATACAATTGGTTTTTACTACAGAGCTCTTGATTCGTGAACTACCAATATAATCCCCCAGACAATCCATTGAAAAACATCCTTTACAACCATTCTTTTTTGATTTAGACTGACATAAAATACATATGCCATGCTCGATTTAATCATGTTATGTCCATTATACTATTTGTGATTATTTTGTTATGATTGAAGCACTATTATTAATGATGTTTGTTCCACATACGAAAAACAGAGGATTGCAGTAGCTGTGGGAGATTGGTTTTTCGACAGAGGAGGAGCAAAGCTCATAGACTGTGCTTATCCTTGTGACAAGACTTGCCGCAATGAAGTTGTCGAATCATAAATTTAGTTTTTGTTTCTATTTATTTCATAGTTTTAATCATTTTCCTTTTCTAAAAATAATAAATTAGGGATTCATCCCGCACATGCACATTTGTTTGCAGTTATTTTTAAAAATGCTACTTCATTAACTAGGAAAGAACCCGTGAGATTCGCACAGAAACTCATTTGTTAAAAACTATGTCAATTGAATATTTTAATAAATAAATGTTAATTGTATTGACATGATTTTTGAGAAATTGTTAAAATAACACATTTCTACTATTATTTTTCATGTTTACCTTAATCATTTTTATCCTCATTGTTTAAGAAGAAAAAACGCACTTATAACCTTTGGGTTAATTAATCTAACACTTATAGTTTAGAGTTAAGGGGTGGGTTGGGGTGGGGTGGGGTGGGGTAGGCCTGGGCATTTTAACCTGGACCCGAAGACCCGACCCGGACCCGGTCCGAAAATACCCGACCCGAACCCGAACCGAAAGTTTACAAGTACCTTTTGGGTCTAAATTTCTTTTACCCGAACAGACCCGGACCCGAAGATTATAAACATCAATATTTATTATATTAACATAATAGTTAAATAAAAATAATTAAATTAACAAATTATAGATTTACTTTTTGAAACTGTCAATGTTTTTTATTTAATCTTTAAATATCATATATGATAATTATTATTGAGATATAAATACTCTAAAATTTTATCGATTTCTCAATCAAAAGTTCTAAACTTAGGTTAACATACAAGAATAACAAATAGAGTTCTTCATGTTTATATATGTTCATTTTTGACAAATTGTATTTTCTAAGAACTTAACCATTAAACTCTTTCACTGATTTTTTTTCATAGTAGAAAAGTTGTTATAATTTCAGTTTAACCATTAAACTCTTTCATAATATAAATATTTTAGAAACTCATTCATAAAAAATGTTCATTTATTGAATAGTTGCATATTTTCAAAAAAAAATAATCATTAAACCTTTTTTACTAAATCCTTTCATAATAAATCCTTTTAATGCATTTGGGTTGGTATTCTTTTCAATTTTAACCAAACAAATACTAATTTTCAGTGTCTTTTCTCAAGTTTATTGAACTTCTCACAAGCAAAACATGTATGTATCTCTTTTTTATAAATTTATAATGCATATATGGGTCTAAATTTTCAGGACCCGAAAGACCCGGACCCGATCAGGACCCGACCCGAACCCGACCCGAGGACCCGGATGCCCAGGCCTAGGGTGGGGTAGAGTTTAGGAATGTACAATTTAAGATTCTAATTTTTTTTTCTAATAATAGTCTCTTCAAAATAAATTAAAACACTTTTTTAAGATAAAACGATACTTAGTTATACACATATACACAAATCTTAAATACTAATTCAGAAAAATACCAAATATTTTTTTAAGATCTCTTTTATAATATTATTGATTGCTTTAGCAAGTATTAATAACCTTATGATATTTCGAAGAGGTGTGAACGTGTTGAGACCAAATATCTACGAACGTGTCATGACCAAAGAGATCTGAATATACCATCATCAAAGAGATATCATGACTAAATAAGTGTGAACGAATCGTCACCAAATAGGGGTGAACATGTCTTCAGCAAAAGATACAAATAAATCATCACCAAAGAGGTTCAAACAAGTCGTTACCCAAAGGGTACAAATAGATCATCAACAAAGGAGTGCAAACATGTTGTGACCGAAGATGTGTGAATAAATCATCACCCAAGAGGTGTAAACATTTCGTGTCTGAAGGGGTGCGAACATTTCGTGTCCAAAGGGGTGCGAACATTCTGTGTCTGAAGGGGTGCGAAAATTTTGTGTCCGAAAGGGTGCGAACATTCCGTGTCCGAAGGGGTGCGAACATTATGTGTCCGAAGGGGTGTGAAAAGTTTTTGTCCGAAGGGGTACAAACATTTCGTGTCCAAAAGAGTGCGGACATTTCGTGTCCAAAGGGGTGTGAACATTTCATGTCCAATAGGGTTCATACATTTCGTATCCAAAGGGGTATGAATCTGCCATGAAGGAAGAGGTGGGAAATTTTTTCACCAAAGAGGTGCAAATATATTATTATCGAAAGGATGTGAACGTGTCGTCAATGAAAAGGTCATGTACACTATCCCGACGAGATCACTCGTAAGAGAGAAAGAAAATATGATTTTTATTAAGAAAATTATAAAGCATAATCGATAGATGCAATTTTTAATACCAAAATATAAGAATTACATATAAATATTCATTTTAAAAAAACTAATAAATACTGCTTTTTATATGAAATTTTAATAGATGTAACTTTCACATTAATATAATAATTTGATTATAAAAATTAAATATTTATGTGAATAACTATGAGAAAAATAAAAATTAAAAGACACAACTTTTACAACACATATAATTCAGTTTTTTTTTTTGAAAATACATAACTTTTTTTAATGAAAAGATACAATTCTTAAAATTAATACATTTCAGTTTTTTTATGAAAATACACAAATTTATGTGAATGGTTATGAACAAAATAAAAAATGAAAAGACATAACTCTTACAACAAATATAATTCAGTTTTTATGAAAAGACATAATTTTTAATAATGAAAAGATACAATTCTTAAAATTAATGCATTTCAGTTTTTTTGTTATGAAAAGAAGCAACTCTTCAACAGTAATTGAGTTTGCTATTATTAATAGATACTTAGCCAAAATACTACAAAACATTTGTCACTCTCTATACAATAGAAAATTTATAAATTAATATTCAATAAATTAATAAACATCACTTTTTAAAAACACTAAAAACATCATTTTTGTTTTCATTCTTTTTTTGTCATCAACATAAACAGACTCACGAAAACTGCAAACCAGACTACTAACTTTGCATCTTTGTGTACGACAAAAAATGGCTGCTTCCTTACACTACGTGCAAGGCTATCCGCTCTTGAATTCATCATTCTTGATACATGTATTATCTCCGAGTTATGGAAACTTCTTTGAGAATCGTTATATCTTCAAAGTAGCTTGCGAAAGCTGTCTATTTTTCTAGATCTGAAACCAGTTTTAACAACTGTGCACAATCCATTGCAAATGTAACGTGAAACTGCCGCAGGTTCCTCATACATTCCATTGCCGAAATAAGTGTTTCTACCTATGGGTGAAGAGGTGAGATGTTTGCTCTAATATTTATTGCCCGATTAATCCATCAAAACTGATACAAGCCTAGGCTGTCAAAGGCTTATAAGATTCGAGGTGAGAGAGATGGAGTCGATCTACAAGAGGGTGGACGAGTTGGGACTGATCTAATCAACCCAATCGAGCCGGAGGAACTAGAACTGGATGGAAAGGAAGTGCACCACACGAGGGATGGGAAACTCGTGATACAACACAAACTCTTGGCCGTGGAGGTACTGGTCTCACAAGGCAAAGAGAGGTGAATTCTTGCTAGAACTCTTAGCGTTTTCACTAGGAAAAAGTTTAGGTTTTATATCATGCGTAAAAAGAGTACAAACGGCTTATAGGGGACTTATATAGATGTCCAATGCCGTGGGTGCCTTCGAGGGTTTTTGAAAAAAATAATACAAAGTTTTGGACTTAATGAAAACCCTAATTGGCGTGCAAGCCATCTAAGAAAGTTTGGGAAATAAATTCAAATAAAAAGAAACAAAAAGGACCAAACTGGAAAACAATCAAACCGATTAGAAATGGGAATTTAAATGCTTACCTTTTGGGTCGGTTTGATTGGCTCTTATCATGCTAAGTATGCTGATCTTCAATGCTGATAATCATCAGGTTGTTGTGTGTTTGGTCTGGAATGAATGGCCAAAGATCTTCACTTCTGGTCTTGATATTCTCGGATGGTCCATCACTCTTGGAACTTGGTTCTTGATCAACTTGATCTTCATTTGGCGTAACCTTGGTTGTCTTTAACTGAATATTATTAGAAGCAAGCATCATGCTCTCATTAAACTTATTCTGAAGTATCTTAGCTCTTTGTCTAGTCATGGGTCCTTTTGAAAACAATAGGCATGGACACTTCTTCGGTAGCTTCTGGTTGGGACATCTTGGTGATCATGTCCTGGATGCCAGGTTCGGTTAGGTCTGGTTCGGGTTCAGGTTGAATTTCCTCATCATTCCCCCCCTCTTCAACAGATTTTGACCTCAAAACTGGTCCATCTGCAAGATAAGGAGACAAGTCAGTCATATTGAACGTGGATGATACATTCATGTCACTTGGTAAGTCAAGTTGGTAGGCATTGTTGTTGATCCTCTCGACCACTTGGAACGGCCCATCTCCACGTGGTTGTAGCTTAGAGCTCCTCTGGTTGGGAAACCTTTCTTGCCTCATGTGTAGCCAAACCCACTCTCCTGGTTCAAACACAACTTCTTTACATCCCTTGTTGGCATGTTTAGTGTACTTCTCAGTCCTCTTCTCCAATTTTCCAGTGACTTTCTGGTGGAGTTCCTTGACATACTTGGCCTTATCCTCTACGGAAAGGCTAATGACTTCAGCTGGTGGTAGAGGTTTAAGGTCTAGGGATGTGGTCGGATTAAACCCATAGGCGGCCTCAAATGGTGACATCTTTGTGGCAGAGTGCTGAGCTCAATTGTAGGCAAAATCCACAAAGGGAATGCACTCGAACCAAGTCTTCATGTTCTTTCCTAGGGCAGCCTTAAGCAGTGTGGACAATGTCCGGTTAACCACTTCTGTCTGGCCATCAGTTTGGGGGTGGCAAGTTGTAGAGAATCGAATTTTGGTTCCCATCTTCTTCCATAAGCTTCTCCAAAAGTGGCTTAGGAACTTGGTATCACGATCAGACAAAATGGTCCTAGGGACACCATGTAAGCGTACAACCTCCTTGAAGAATAGGTCGGCTGTCTTGGATGCATCATTGAACTTGGCACAAGGTATGAAGTGTGCCATCTTGGAAAATCGATCCACTACCACAAATATGGAGTCCTTGTGTTGCACTTTTGGTAGACCTAAGACGAAGTCCATTGATAGATCCACCCAATGTGCAGTAGGGATTGGCATGGACATGTATAGGCCGTGTGGTTGCACCTTGGAGTTGGCCTTCTTGCATGTCACACATCTTGCACAGTGGGACTCAACAGTCTTCTTCAAGTGTGGCCAATAAAAATATTCCCTCACTACAGCCAAAGTCTTGTCCACTCCAAAGTGGCCCATGAGTCCCCCTCCGTGAGCTTCTCGGGTGATTAGATCTCTTAGGGAACACTGTGGGATACACAACCTTCTGTCTTTGAAAGAAATCCTTCATGTAGATAGAACTTTCCCTGTGGCCCCTTGGTACAGCTAGCATACACCTCAGCAAGGTCGGGGTCTTTTCCATATAGATCCTTGATGAACTCAAATCCCATGACCTGAGCTTCCATTGTTGCAATCAAAACATGTCTCCTTAAAAGTGCATTGGCTAAAATGTTGTCTTTCCATTTCTTATACTTGATAATGTATGGAAAGGTCTCTATAAACTCCATCCACCTTGCATGTCTCTTCTTGAGGTTTGTCTGACCCCTTAGATGTTTCAAGGTTTCATGGTCGGTGTGCACCACAAATACCTTGGACAAAAAGTAATGCTGCCAAGTCTCCAATGCCCTTACTAGTGCATATAACTCCTTATCATAGGTTGGATAGTTCAGTGTGGCCCCATTCAAATTCTCACTAAAATAGGCCACTGGTTTACCCCTTGGGTCAGTACTGCCCCAATTCCAATTCTGGATGCATCACACTCCACCTCAAAGGTTTTGTTGAAATCTGGAAGGACTAGGACTGGTGCATGGGTCAGACGATCCTTCAATTTCTGGAAGGCATCTTGTTGGGCCTTCTCCCAGGTAAACCCAACACTCTTCTTTACCACAGCAGTGAGTGGTGCGGCTATGCTACTGAGGTCCTTAACAAACCGCCTGTAGAAGCTTGCTAGTCCATGGAAGCTCCGGACTTGGCTGATGTTGGTTGGTTTTGGCCAGTCTTGTATTGCCTTCACCTTCTATTCATCCACCTGTAGTCCCTGTGAACTCACAACAAAGCCTAGGAAGACAAGTTTATCAGTGCAGAATGTGCACTTCTTGAGATTTGCATAAAGGCCTTCTTGTCGAAGTGTCTTTAGTACTTGCTCAAGATGTGTCACATGCTCCAATAAGGTGGTACTATAAATCAGAATGTCATCAAAGTATACCACAACAAACTTACTGATGTTTGGTCTAAGGATATGGTTCATAAGGCGCATGAAGGTACTTGGGGAATTGGTGAGCCCAAATGGCATTACTAGCCATTCGTATAGACCTTGCTTGGTCTTGAAGACAGTCTTCCACTCATCACCATTCTTCATCCTTACCTGGTGGTATCCACTCTTAAGATCTATCTTAGAAAATATGGGGATCCACTTAACTCATCTAGCATGTCATCTAATCTTGGTATGGGGTGCGTATACTTAATGGTAATGTTGTTTATAACTCAACAGTCTACACACATCCTCCAAGTGCCATCTTTCTTGGGTACTAGTAACACGGGTAGAACACAAGGACTAAGGCTTTCCCTAACATATCCCTTGTCTAATAGGTCCTGAACTTGCTTCTCTAGTTCCTTAGTTTCCTCTGGGTTTACTCTAGATGCTGGTTTATTTGGTAAGGTAGCACCGGGTATGAAATCTATTTGGTGTTCTATGCCCTAAGTGGTGGCAACCCATTTGGAATCTCTTCTGGGAACACATCTTTGAACCTGTCAAGCAACTTAGTGATCTCTGGGTGAAGTGGTAACTCATCATTACCTGCACTCAAAAGCTCCTTAAAGATCATTATTAGCATTGTGTGTTTGGTAGCAACAGCCTTTCGAATGTAACTAGGCCTAATAAGAAAATTAGATTTAATAGATTTCTCCTTGTCCTTAACCATTTGTAAATGCATTTCATGAACTTGTAATGGTGTGAGAGGTGCTAAACTAATTTTTTGCTTATCATGCATGAAAGTAAAAGGCTGGACCGGCCATCATGTTTGGTTTCCCTATCCCATTTCCAAGGTCTGCCTAAAAGGACATGGCCATCTTCCATGGGTACTACAATACACACTACCTCATCTTGGTATTTGCCCTCCATCTTTATCCGTCAAACTAATTTGACTCAATGGAATGACATGTATGATATTTATATCCAGGGATCCACTTGAGTTTGAAGTGCCTGCAGATTCCATGTGCGCGATGTTAAATTGATGAGAGAATCCACTGTAAGATAGGAGAAAAATATTTGTTGATTACTAATTGCTGGTCTAGGGCGAGTGGTTGGGAGCCAAAGATCGTTTCATACAGAAATGTGATGCACCCCAGGACGTGGAACCAGCCCAGCATGGTGATAAGTACGATCAGATCAGTTCAACCGAGGTTCACCCATCCAACCGTACCAGATCAACAGACCGAGCCGTGTACAAAATCGAGCCGCGTACATCCGGAAATGACCTAAGGCTGGAACCACGACCTAATGACATAATTGACCATCCCACAGCCAGTCTTTCCCGACCCATTCGACATTCTAAGACCAACAGTCAAGCCAGAACTCAAGATCAACAAGTGGAACCTGAGTTAGGACACAACTTTTCACTTCTGGCCCGTTTGGTACGAACCGCCTGTCCCGATGGTCGTGAACATGACCTTTCTGACCAGTTTGATGATTTCATGATGATCGATCATTCTAATCTCTCTAAAGCAAGGATACTTAAGCTCTCTGAATATTTGGTTCGACTAAAGTTACCATCCGTTCATGAAAGTTCATAAACCATCCTCACGGACAGACCACAATACGTCCTGCTCCTTACCGCAGTACACCTGTTTGGTACGGACGAACCTGGACAGTAGGCGAAGGGTCATTTGTTAACCATGCTAGATTCAGAGGAACCTGGACAGTAGACCAAGGGTCATTTCGACCAGAACAAGAACCAAAGAGTCATTGACCATTTTTAGTCTTTGTTGCTTTTTCTATGCATGTTTTTCTACAAAATTCTAAGTTTTTCATGTGCCTTTGCTACTATAAATATGTAATCATTCTACAGCAACAAAGCAATCAATTTTCTTCTTATTTTTAGTTTATTCTCTTTGTTCTTTGTTTAGAGCATTTCTGTTTCTTGGTGAGGTTATCTCCTAGTAAACAAACCTTCGTTCGTTGGACTTGTGCATCACATCAAGCAACGACGAAGCTCTGGTAGTATCATCGGGTCATCCGCAACCCTTTGTGTAACCATTAAACCCATCAGTTCTCTCTTCTTGGCGAGTTCATATCCTTCAAACCGTTTGAGTGATCCTTTCCAAATCTAGGACGTATCAAGTGGTATCAGAGCCACTCAATCGGTATCATCTATCCATTCTTCTCATCTTCCATTTAAATTTCTTCAAACACTTCTTCTTATTTTTATCTTGAATCTGGACCTCTCATTACCATCCACTATATAAAAAAAGAAAGATCAAAAGAAAAGAAAAGAAAAAGAGTAAAAAAAAATTCGAAAAGTTTGATTGTGGTTTGGTGGTGGAAGAGAAAGCCTGCTGGCCGAGGAGAAATCCGGCCTTTGAGGAGGTTAAAGCGGATTCCAAAACCTAAATTTCTTATATTCATATCTCATCTCATTGTTTGTTTGCTTGGAAAACCATTGGGAAACTTGGTTTGTCTTTCTTAGAACTTTGAGAAGAAACTCTTGAGTGACCATCCAAATTCCGAGTGAAACACTTGAGTGAGGGGAGATTAAACACCTGAGCGTGTGAGGAATATATTTAACTGTGCTAATCTTTGGTGTTTAACAATTTCAGGAACCATGGAGAGTGAAGATGAAAGAAACCGTCCCAGAATCCTGTAGCCGGCTTGTCCAACTTGCAAATGAGAGCTTTAAATGATTGTTTTACTAACCTTTTGAACACATATTTAGCGCAGATCCATCAATGTCTTGATGAGATGCAGGTTCGTCAAACCACTCAATCCAGAATCAGAGCAAGAAGAGGACACCCAAGACAGACCAACCGATCCGATGATGAGGACGAGGAGGAGTTCCTTGATGATTGTTCAATCAACCGACCTAGGAGAGGTCCACGACACCAAAACCATGAACGAGGTGATGTTAATCCTTTTGCTAGGAGAGATGAACAATTTGATGATGGTTTAGGTGGTTTGAAACTTAAGATTCCAACCTTTGAAGGCAAAAACGATCCTAATGCATTTTTAGAATGGAAAAGAAAAATTGAGCTCGTTTTTGATTGTCAAAATTTCTCTGAACTTAAAAAGGTTAGGTTGGCTGCAACTGAATTTACTGGCTATGCTATTAACTGGTATGATCAAGTGTTGACTCACAGGAGGAGAACAGGTGGAAGACCTATAACCTCATGGGATGAGCTCACTACCTTGATGAGAAAAATATTTGTTCTGGAGCACTACCATCGTGACCTTCACCAAAGGCTTAGACGTTTGCTTCAAGGAACCAAATAAGTTAAGGATTACTTCCAGGAGATGGAAACACTGATGATCAAAGCTGATGTGGATGAAACTTTGGAGGCCACTATGGCGCGATTCCTTGCCGGACTCAACCGTGACATCCAACACCGAATGGAGCTTCAAGAGTATGAAAGTTTGGATCAGATGCTACACAAAGCTATCTTGATTGAGCAGCAAATCAAGAGGAAGGGCCTTTCCAAACCATCCTATGCCCCAAAACCGACCTTTGCTTCCAAACCAAACTACCAAGACAAGGGTAAGTCTCTAGCCACAACAAATACAACTTTTAAGACTAATGCCCCTGCTTGTGTTGATAGAGAAAAGACTGATGGACCTCCCAAACGAACAAGAGACATCCAGTTCTTTAAATGTCATGGTCTTGGGCATTATGCTAAACGTTGTCCAAACCAAAAGGTAATGATTCCCTTGGAGAATGGAGAAGTTGAGTCCGAGGACGACAAAGAGGATAAATAAGATCTCGGTCCAGTCTATGATGAGGATGAAGAACTCGTCGATTACCCACATCAAGGACCACTTCTGGTTGCTAGGCGACCCTTGGACGATTCAGCCGGGCCAATCCTTGATGAGTACGAGCCCACAGACGATGATCTCGGACCAGTCTACGACCAACATCTTGGTCCGATCTTTGACGACTACCTGGACGAAGAATCAGTCCCGACCTTTGATGAGGAACCTGACCACCTTGACTACCCAACTCACGGTCCATTACTCGTCACTAGGAGATCCTTGAGTGTGCAACCCAAAACCAACGAACGAGAACAAAGGGAGAATCTTTTTCACTCTAGATGTTTGATTTCCGATAAATTTTGTCCTTTGATTATTGATGGTGGCAGTTGCACTAATTTTGCTAGTGATACTCTTGTTAAGAAACTTGGACTTGTGACCAGAACTCTCTCTCGACCTTTCCGTTTGGAATGGCTCAACAAGTCTGGTGAACAACATGTGAAGGAACAAGTCACGGTCCCTCTTACCATTGGATATGAGGACGAAGTACTTTGCAATGTCATTCTCATGGACGCATGTCACATTCTTTTGGGTCTACCATGGCAGTTTGACAAAAAGGCGGTACATGATGGATACACAAACCGGCACTCCTTTGATCATAAAGGGAAAAAGATCATGCTAGTGCCCTTGACTCCTTTGGAGGTCCACCAAGATCAGATCCAACTCAAGAAGGGTCGAGACAAGGAACTCAAACCGGATGAACCAGAGACATCTCGTAAGAATTCCAATTTTTTTATCAAAGAAAGTCAGGTCAGAAAGTCTCTTTACTCTCGACAGCCATTTATTTTGTTTGTTTACAAAGGATCTCTAATGGCTTCTTCTTTTAACCTTGCATCAGAAATTCCGAGTGATTTGATAGATGTCTTTCAGGATTACTCTGATGTCTTTCCAAAAGAGACCCCAAAAGGTTTACCCCCAATAAGAGGCATTGAACATCAGATTGACTTCATTCTGGGTGCACAACTTCCGAACCGAACAGCTTATCGAACCAACCCGGTGGAAACAAAGGAACTTCAGAAACAGATTGGAGAGCTTCTTGAGAAAGGATACATCAGGGAAAGCCTTAGCCCTTGTGCCGTACATGTACTCCTTGTGCCCAAAAAGGATGGATCTTGGCGGATGTGTGTGGACTGTCGCCCCATCAACAACATCACAGTAAAGTATAGGCATTCAATCCCTAGGCTTGATGACATGCTTGATGAATTGCATGGTTCCTCTGTTTTCTCGAAGATAGATTTGAAAAGTGACTATCACCAAATTCGCATGAAAGAAGGTGATGAATGGAAAACTGCATTCAAAACAAAACTAGGATTGTATGAATGGCTTGTCATGCCCTTTGGTCTCACTAATGCACCTAGTACATTCATGCGCTTGATGAATCATATCTTGCGATCATTCAGTGGTCATTTTGTTGTTGTCTACTTTGATGACATACTTATCTACAGCAAGAGTCTTGATGATCATAAAAAGCATTTGAAATCTGTTCTGGAAATCCTTAGGAAAGAACACTTGTTTGCTAATCTTGCTAAATGCTTTTTTGGGACAGATCACGTGGTCTTCTTAGGTTTTGTTGTAGGTGCAGATGGACTCAGAGTGGACAAAGAGAAAATCAAAGCCATCCGAGATTGGCCTAGTCCAACAATCGTGGGTAAAGTGAGGAGCTTTCACGGACTTGCTGGGTTCTGCCGACGGTTTGTCCCAAACTTCAGCACTATAGCAGCTCCATTCACTAAGGTGATCAAAAATAATATTGGTTTCAAGTGGGAACAAGCTCAAGAAGAGGAATTTCAAAATCTCAAAGGGGAGTTAACTCAAGCTCCTTTACTTATGCTTCCTGATTTTTCTAAAACTATTGAGATCGAATGTGATGCTTCGGGTGTTGGTATTGGTCCTGTGTTGATGCAGGACAGAAGACCCATTGCTTATTTCAGTGATAAACTTGGAGGAGCCACGCTCAACTACCCCACTTACGACCAGGAGTTGTATGCTTTGGTGCGAGCTCTTCAGACTTGGCAACACTATCTCTGGCCAAAGGAGTTCGTGATCCACACTGATCACCAATCATTGAGACACCTCAAGGGCCAGCAAAAGTTAAACAAAAGGCATGCACGTTGGGTCGAGTTCATCGAGACCTTTCCTTATGTGATCAAGTACAAACAAGGTAAGGAAAACATGGTGGCTGATGCCTTGTCTAGAAGGTACACTCTTCTCTCAACTCTAGAAACAAAGTTGCTTGGATTTGAATTTATCAAAGATTTGTATGCGACTGATCCGGATTTCAAAGAGGTTTTTAGAAAATGTTCCAAGACCGCTTATGGGAAGTACTATCAAATGTCTGATTTCATATTCTATGATAACCGCTTGTGTGTACCCCAATGTTCTTTGAGGGAGTTGTTGGTCAGGGAATCACATGGAAGAGATCTTATGGGACATTTCGGAATCAAGAAGACATACAAGGTGGTGTATGAGCATTTTTATTGGCCAAGCTTGAAGAAGGATGTAGAGAGGATTTGCAACCGATGTGTGGTCTGCAAGAAAGCCACATCCAAAGTGCAAAACCAAGGTTTGTATTCAGCTCTACCCATTCCATCTCATCCTTGGGTTGATATATCTATGGATTTTGTTCTTGGATTTCCTAGAACTAAGCCTGGTTGAGATTCTATCTTTGTGGTGGTTGATAGGTTTTCGAAAATTGCTCATTTCATACCTTGTCATAAAACTAATGATGTCGTGCATGTTGCTGAGTTGTTCTTTAAAGATGTTGTTAGGTTGCACGCAATGCCTAGAACCATTGTTTCTGATAGAGATGCTAAGTTCCTTAGCTATTTTTGGAAGACTTTGTGGTCCAAGTTAGGAACAAGGCTTTTGTTTTCCGCCACTTGTCATCCTCAAACTGATGGTCAAACTGAGGTTGTAAACCAGACTTTATCTGCTTTGCTTAGGTCGTTGATTAGAAAGAATCTTAGACTTCGGGAAGAATGTTTGCCTCATGTCGAGTTTGCATAAAATCATTGTGTGCATTCAGCTACTAAGTTCTCTCCGTTTGAGATTGTTTATGGCTTCAACCCTATGTATCCACTTGATCTTTTACCTTTTCCTTTGAGTGAAAGAATTAGTACAGATGGGAAGAAGAAGGCTGAGACCATTCGAAAGTTGCATGAGAAGGTTCGAGCCAACATTGAAGCCAAGACAAAGATTTATGAGAGAAAGGCAAATAAGAAACGGACCTAGGTCATATTTAAGGAAGGAGACCTTTTGTGGGTTCACTTGAGAAAGGAACGGTTCCCTGAAGAAAGAAAGTCTAAACTCATGCCTAGAGTCGATGGTCCCTTTCAGATGATTAAGAAAATCCATGACAATGCTTATCATCTTGATCTTCAAGGTAAGTATGATATTTCTTCAAGTTTTAATGTTTCTGATTTATCTCTTTTCCGTGCAGGTGATCCAGATTTGTCGACAAATCCTTTTGAAGAGGAAGGGAATGATGCATCCTAGGACGTGGAACCAGCCTAGCATGGTGATCAGTACGATCAGATCAGTTCAACCGAGGTTCACCCATCCAACCGTACCAGATCAACGGACCGAACCGTGTACAGAATCGACCCGCATACATTCGGAAATGACCTAAGGCTGGAACCACGACCTAATGACAGAATTGACCATCCCATAACCAGTCTTTCCCGACCCATTCGACATTATAAGATCAACAATCAAGCCAGAACTCAAGATCAACAAGTGGAACCTGAGTTAGGACACAACTTTTCACTTCTGGCCCGTTTGGTACGAACCGCGTGTCCCGATGGTCGTGAACATGACCTTTCTGACCAGTTTGATGATTTCATGATGATCGATCATTCTAATCTCTCTAAAGCAAGGATACTTAAGCTCTCTGAATATTTGGTTCGACTAAAGTTACCATCCGTTCATGAAAGTTCATAAACCATCCTCACGGACAGACCACAATACGTCCTGCTCCTTACCGCAGTACACCTGTTTGGTACGGACGAACCTGGACAGTAGGCGAAGGGTCATTTGTTAACCATGCTAGATTCAGAGGAACCTGGACAGTAGACCAAGGGTCATTTCGACCAGAACAAGAACCAAAGAGTCATTTGAATATTTCTAGTCTTTGTTGCTTTTTCTATGCATGTTTTTCCACAAAATTCTAAGTCCTTTCATATGTCTTTGCTACTATAAATATGTAATCATTCTACAGCAACAAAGCAATCAATTTTCTTCTTATTTTGAGTTTATTCTCTTTGTTCTTTTTTTAGAGCATATATGTTTCTTGGTGAGGTTATCTCCGAGTAACAAACCTTCGTTCGTTGGACTTGTGCGTCAGATCAAGCAATGGCGAAGCTCTGGTAGTATCATCGGGCCATCCGCAACCCTTTGTGTCACCATTCAACCCATCAGTTCTCCCTTCTTGGTGAGTTCATATCCTTCGAACCGTTTGAGTTATCCTTTCCAAATCTAGGACGTATCAAAATGGAAGATCATGATCCCACCCGTTTGATTAGTCATTTGCTAACCAGAGATATAGCAGAAATAATAGTCTGCCAGCCGTATGACGGTGAGTATGATTTGATTGGTTCCAGGGGTGAAGCATTCCTCAAATACCGTCCTTTAAAAACTCTAGAGAAAAAAAGTATTCGGCTTCTCTATCAAGCGCCAAAATTGCTTTGCACGCATAGTTGTATTGAAATCCGTAAGATCTTTAAATTCGAGTCTCCCATCATCTATATGATCACATAAATTATCCCATGATTTCCAATGCATGCCTTGCGTGTTTCCCCCTTTGCTCCACCAAAACTGTGCGACCGCACTCGTCAATTTTTAGTTACAGTCTTTGGTATCCGAAAATAGGACATCACGTGATTTGGTAAAGTTGTTACTACTGATTTAATAATCATTTCTTTTCTTCCTTTTGTAAAGAATTTGAAAGTCCATCCATTAACCCGATTGTTTAGACGCTCCTGGATAAAACCAAACACTTGTGTTTTTGAGCCTCCTAAATTTTCTGGAATACCCAAACACGTACCACCTTTATTTTGGATCCCTAAAATATTTCTTTGTTCTTGTCTAATGGGTTCACCTATCTTGTGACCAAATTGAATAGAAGATTTGTCAAAATTTATCAACTGTCCTGAAATTGCCTAATAATCCTTTAAAATCCTAAGTATAGTTTGATATTCCTTTTTTGTTGCTCTGTAAAAAAAAAGATTATCATCTGCAAAGAGTAAATGAGATACCGAAGGACCGACCCATGCAACCTTTAATCCAGTTAATTGTTTTTCTCTTTCAGCTTTTTTATATTAGCTATTAGAGCATCTGTGCACATTATGAATAAGTAAGGAGATAATGGGTCCCCTTGACGTAATCTTCTCTGCGGGATAATGTGGGCTCTTGGTTTAAAATTTAGTGGAACTCGATACTGAAACAATTATATACATTCCATCATTAATTGGATCCAATGAGGATCGAAACCCATCTTATGTAGTAAAGCCTCAATAAAATCCCACTTCACCGTGTCATATGCTTTACCATATCCGTCTATTGCCATGAACTTATTTTGGCATGACTTATTTGCTCGCAGTCCATGAAACATCTCCTGTGCAATTAGAATGTTATCCGAAATGAACCTTCCAGTCATAAAGGCTGATTGTGTTCCGAGATAAATGCAGGTAAACAAGTCTTCAATCTTTGGCATAACACTTTAGAGATAATCTTGTATCGAACATTACATAGATTATAGGCCGTAATTTCGTCATCCTTGTAGGCCTTTCCGTTTTAGGAATCAGACAGATGTTTGTAGTATTTAGTCTTTTGTCCAACTTCCTCGACCGCAAATATATTATTAACCAAATCCAGTAGGTCCTTTTTAATAATATGCCAAGAGTGTTGAAAAAATAGGGCTGTCATCAGAAAGAGAGTGTATCTAACCTCTTCTTATGTTGCCATCCTATGCATTCTTTGGTTTGTTTGATGAGTACAGCATAATCTCGTTTAAAAAACCATCAAAATCCGAAAGTAATCTGGTGCTAAAAAGATTGTCAAAGTAGTCCACTTGATACGCCCTAAACTGAAGGATAACTCTGAAATTGGTAAGGGATATGATCTCAGACGGATCGAATGAGAAATGATGGATTGAAGGGTCGCACAACAGTTGCGGAAGGCTGTTGAGATTCCCAACTCCAGTTGCTGCTTGATATGACGCACAAGTCCAGCAAAAAGGAGAAACGGATGGATCGAAGGGTCGCACAGCAGATGCGAAAGGCTGCTGATATTCCCAACTCAATGTCCTAGGATATGACGCACCTAGACGACAAAGAGGATGACTCCCTGGATATGACGCACCAGGACGAATCGAAAAAGTTCCCGAAGGAACAAAATTGAGAAACACTCTCAAGATTCCAAAAATATAACTCACAACTTATTTTATTTCATTGATCAAATGACCTTTATATAATAGGCAAGGAGTACATGAAAGGTTGGAATACAAAAGGGCTAGTCAATCCTTGAAACTAGAAAACTAATAAACAAAGAAGACTTGACTAGAAGTTGGAAAGCTTGCACATTTTGACTCTTGATCTTCAAAATTCGTCACTCTTTTTGACCAGAAAATAAAGCAAGTATTTGGGCCATTTTTGAACTTATAACACCTCCAAAATGGGTTGGACCATATATATAATATATCCATTGGATATTTCATTGCTCTCCATGCCCAAAACTTCATATATCATCTCGAGATCGCATCATACTCCTCCTCTTCAAAAAGATTTGTCCTCAAATCTTGCTTTCCAAAGAAAGAAAATTTTTGAACACATAGTTCCCAAATGATCCAACATATTTGTAGAAAAGAAATAACAAAACTTTTTTTTTTTTTTTTTTGTAGAAAATGGATAGATGAGAATGATGGATAATAGAATTGAATACCGCTTTCAGAGTGGCTCTGATACCAAATGATACGCCCTAAACTGAAGGATCACTCTGAAATTGGTAAGGGATATGATCTCAGACGGATCGAATGAGAAATGATGGATTGAAGGGTCGCACAACAGTTGCGGAAGGCTGTTGAGATTCCCAACTCCAGTTGCTGCTTGATATGACGCACAAGTCCAGCAAAAAGGAGAAACAGATGGATCGAAGGGTCGCACAGCAGATGCGAAAGGCTGCTGATATTCCCAACTCAATGTCCTAGGATATGACGCACCTAGACGGCAAAGAGGATGACTCCCTGGATATGACGCACCAGGACGAATCGAAAAAGTTCCCGAAGGAACAAAATTGAGAAACACTCTCAAGATTCCAAAAATATAACTCACAACTTATTTTATTTCATTGATCAAATGGCCTTTATATAATAGGCAAGGAGTACATGAAAGGTTGGAATACAAAAGGGCTAGTCAATCCTTGAAACTAGAAAACTAATAAACAAAGAAGACTTGACTAGAAGTTGGAAAGCTTGCACATTTTGACTCTTGATCTTCAAAATTCGTCACTCTTTTTGACCAGAAAATAAAGCAAGTATTTTGGGCCATTTTTGAACTTGTAACACCTCCAAAATGGGTTGGACCATATATATAATATATCCATTGGATTTCATTGCTCTCCATGCCCAAAACTTCATATATCATCTCGAGATCGCATCACCACTTGTATCTTTTCCTCTGTTACCCAATTTCCATCTTTGTTATGGAGCCCCACTATCCTGTTGCGGGTACGTCGTTGTTTCGTTAAGACATGATAAAATTTGGTATTGAGATCTCTAGAGGTATGCCATATGTTCCGACTCTTCTGTTGCCAGTACTCCTCCTCATCCTTATACGCTTCATGTAGTTTACGTGAAACATCCAAAATTTCATCCCGAGTCATATTGTTATATGTTTGTACATCTTCCAATGCCTTTATAATTCACTTATTTTCTCCTTTCCGAAAGGCGGGTTGTTCTTTCGCCATGAGAAATTTCATGTCTACAATTTGTAATCTTCTTGACAAAATCTCCCACTTCACCCTCTATGCTTTCACTCCAGCCCCTGCCAATAGATTCCAGTAGACCTTCCTGCCCGATTCATCTTTTATCAAACCAAAATGGCCCCACCGCCTAATAATTTTATCTTCAAGATACGTCACTACTGGCTGATGGTCAGAACTTACCATCCCTAAATATTCCGTACACGAGAAGGGAAAGAGCGTGTGCCAGTCTTCATTAGCCAATGCCCGATCCAACTGACATCAAATCATTTCTTTTCCTCGCCTTCCTTGCCAAAAAATCTTATTTCCTCGTGTCGGGAATTCCATTAAACCACTATTTCTAATAGTATTAATAAATGTGAGGAAGGAACCTCCACTTCTCAATTGACGTCTTTCTTTTTCATGGTTCCCTGTGATCTCATTTAAATCTCTTATAATAAACCACTGTTCTTGTTTTGATAATCCATATCTCGTTAGGTGCTTCCATACTTGTTCCCTTAGTTTTTGAATCGGATCCCCGTAGACAAATGTTAAAAAAAAATTCTCAAGAACTACCGCTTCCACATCTATTATTCGATTACTAGAATACAAAATCTTGACTTGATACTCATTATTGTAGTCGAGTGCTAGACCCCCACTCAGTCTACTTGGATCCACAATAATCAGATTATCAAAGCCAAAGTATAACTGAAATCCTTGAACAAAATTAAAATCATGTTTCATTAGCGATAAAAACAAAAAAAATATTGGTTTATATTTGAACAATATTTCCTTAAGATAACTTATAGTCCCTTTACTTCCCATATCTCTGCAGTTCCACCTGAGAATTCTCATTAAACTTCTTCAAACTAAATTGGGGATGTGATGATATCCAAGAGACCAATTTTCATTACATATAGACCTGGAACCGTATGTGAACTCCATAATAAACTTAATGCGTTGTATATCCATACATATGTCCATCGCAATATGTATTGGACAAGAGACAATTATATATATCCACCAAGCCATATAGTTACGGTGTGTAGACAATATTTCGACATTTTATATTGCATAAAGTTGGACGCAAAGCCATATATACCCACACCCAAACAATACTCTGGTCAATTAATAAGAACCAGCAACCAAACCAGTATATAGAATTCTGAATTCTTTTTGATAAAACCTTAGTTCTTTTTCTGATCTCAACATAAACCTGACTACCATCATCCCATTGGACCACCTTTTTAGAAACAATAATCTTTAGAGTTCGCCGCTTAGAATCTTCCTCTTCCGTTATCCAGCTTGCAGAAAATAGAACCCAGTAAATTTCTAACTTCATTATACATGAGAGCCCACCTGTACCTGTACCTGTACCTCTCAACCTTAGTCATCCTTAAAAGATCTAGAACATATAGAAATCTTAAAAATTTACTTATTAAGAATCGTTTAGGTAACCCAAACAGTTTTACTTAATCAGATTTTTATGACTTCACACACACGTGAATCACGACTGACTAATTCTTAATCTAAACACTTTTAGACGAAAACCTTAGAAACCTAGTTGCGCTTCCTTTCTAATTCATCTTCTCGAAAAGCGCACCTTTCCTCATCCGCTAACTTTGCATATATACATCTCAATCTCCATGATATGCAATCTCTTCTTTCCATATTTCCGCACCAGACTTGATCTCCAAATCCACATTATCCAAGCATATTCTTTTATTGTACTGGTCCACCAGTTCTGCTCACCTTCTTCTCACTCGTACCGAACCAATACACCTTCTTTCCACTCGAACCAAACCAATGCATTGTCCCCCTTTGGTTCCTTTCTCAACAATATCTCCCTTTTTGCTTGCTCAAGTCATCTTCTTCTTAGCCGCCAGTTAGCTCCCGGAGTACCCTGCACAAGGCAATTAGATACACACACTAGTAGTAGCCGTCAACGGTCAGTTTAATTTGAGCCTTAGACAAATCATAACGAAAAACAGAAGATAGATTTCTCAAGGCACAATGTCTGAAACATTTTCGGAAAAAGACGCACACACAGAAAACATAGGAAACACCCTCGTTCATCTCTCCTTGAATAAGTTACTGAGCATGCAAAACTCAACAATTATGTTTGGAAGTTCTTCGGAAACCCGACATACTGATCATCATCGAGCATCCCTCGAACATCATGTTGGTGCAACAAGACCTGATGAATGAATTTGGAAAAAAAATATCCGGTGCATCTGTTGATTCAAATTCAATGCATGATATTTGGGAGAACACCAATTCGCCGAAGTCGACAGGCATCCTTATTGCTAGTGCTCCCAAGAGGTTGATATGCAATTGGATCACCTCTTGGCTCTCATCACCTGGAACCCAATTAGTTTTGCAGATTTCATACACTTGCTAGTAGAGCGGACAGAGATCTGTCATCTCAAACTCATCCCAAGAGCATTTCGATCCTCTAGTAAGAATTGCTACATATACATCTAGATTTAACAACCTCCAATCAGACGTTGCTCGCATGTGGTGGGTATTAAACACATGATTGATAATTAAAGGCGAGATCTCAAAGGTTGTGGATCTGATTTGGACATGTGGAGAATCAGATCTGAGGTTAGCTAGGCATTCTCGTACTCGGTGAGAAAGGTTGAACATTCATTACTGTGGTTATCCGTCCAATGTTATCGATGAATTTTTGAATCATAAGTACCCCAGTTTCTTGTGTGGTGACAATCTTTTGTACACAAAAACCTCTGAGAGCCAGTTTTTGATAATTCTGATGTGCCATATCGGAGATGAAGTGGTGTGATATTTTTGATTCCTTTTGTCTTCTCTAGTGTTATTGATTTGCAAAACAAATAGACCTCAAGGCAGTCCTGATAAGACACTTAAACTCAAACTAAGAGATTAGTTCGATTCGGTCCCACCTAAAACTTGATACACTTTACAAATGAGCTAATTACACTGGCCACTTCAGTTTTGCTTTATTGTTAATGTCGAATGATCTTTGAAAATAGCACACAGCTCCTCATAAGTCTGAACTTTTACACAACGACCTCATCTCTTTCTCTCCCCATTTAACTGAATCATTTCACCCGATTAGATTTTACCGCCACTTAAACAGCCAATCTTGTCGAGTCAGACAGACACTGCGTTCCTCAACTAAGGTGCATTCATATCTATTCAGAGTAGAGCCTATTTCCTAAGATCTTAGACTGAAATCAACTCACCTCATGGCAAAGGTCAACTAAGATTGATCTAGTCATCGAAAGACAATCAGTCGTTTCATATTATTTTGGCAGGAGCAATAGCCTTAAATTTAATGTTGTGTTTCTCATCTGAGATGCATTCACATCTTGTAAGTCCTTTGAATTAGACACTATGCTCCTGCATGTCGGTTTTCTCTTCGACGGTTTGTTTTAAAAGAAACGATTGCTGACTTCTTCTTAACTGTCTACACACTTCATAATCCAAGGACAGGTAACATTGTGATGCAAACTCAGAAAGACCTCTCCTTACTTCAGTCCCCACATTGATCACACTAAAAAACAGACTGGGATAACGGCCTGTTTTGGTGTGATTATGGATCTCACCGAGTGGGATGACACACTAATGATTCCTAGTAAGTTGGCTCTTTCCTATGGTGACTAGACTCATTAACTGTTAGTAAGATCTATTAACTCAGGGGTGATCGTCTTAACCCAGGTTGAAAACTAGTGATCATTAATCCCAAGAACCTTTCGAATATTAAAAAGGCCGCTGAGATCTATGTGTTTTCTAAACAGATCAGTGACTTGAGGTTTAGGCGTGCTAGTTTCAATGATTTTAAGACACTGTTTCAAATGGGTGTAAACTAGACATTCACACCTAGGTGCCGTGTTTTCGCTTGTTTTTCCCAGTGTTTAGTAAGAAACTTTGAACTGGACTGGTTGAACACAAATGGTTTGAGTTTGACAGTGTTACCGTACTGGCTGACCTTGACAGTGTTCCCGTAATTGTTGATAAGTTGAATCACCCAACAGATTTGAGTTAACCGTTTTCCCACTCTGAAGTATTCACCGATTTGAGCCCAGCATCGTTGTTTATCACTCTCTTGTCATAGCATTTGAATCACTGGCCAGCTCCCATCACGCATACCTACAACACAAATATTACTTTTAGTATTTCAAACAATTCAGCATTCACTGTATCCAGTATGTGAAGAATCACACGCTTTGCTTCAGTAAGCACAATCTTAGAGTCAACCACATTGTTTTGACTCAGCCCTAGTTTTTTACAGGGCTCTCGTTGGTTGGTTGTGACGTATACTAGACTTAGGACGATTTGTTGACGTAAACCATCCAGTTCGTCTTGTTCTTCGAACCGATAAGCCTATCTGCTTCCTCACCCAATTTCTTGATCAGACAGCGACTGTGAATGTCTTGTTCTAGGCTCATGTTCTCCAAGAAAATACTCCACACCACCAGTGAGACTCAATCGTAGTTCTCTTCTCATGTCACTAATCCACCCATCTTTTTCCTGACATGTCATACAACCGTGAGTTTCCTCTTGGCTCTGAAGGCATTCCATGTTTGAAGGTTCCCAAACATTCCTCGCGTCCACAGGAATTAGTTCTTGCTCCATAGCAACCTTCCATGGGAGTCCACTGTTCTCTCTTGACACTCCGGCATAGTCTCTGTCTGCACTTCGTTTCCACATATAACAGTTATTCCTTATACGAATTCCTGACAACACTGTTTGTTTCTGTGCAGTTATCGCTCTGCATTCAACCTTGTCGAACATGACACTTAGTCCTTCATCGCATAGCTGTCTAACACTGATGAGGTTTGATTTGAGACCTTTTACCAAGTATACGCCGATTAGCGGTGGTTGGCTTGAATCAATGATTGATCCTATTCCCTGGATATTTCCCTTTTTTCATCCCCGAAGATAACTTTTCTCCTCTCTGTGTGTATTAACTCAGTCATAACTTCTTTTTTTCCTATCATATGTCGTGAGCACCCGCTGTCAAAGTACCACGCGTCTTATGCTGCATTTTCGACAACGATATGCAGTCTCTGAGTCTTCCTCGTAGGATTCAACACACTCCTCCATTTTGACATGATTGCACACAATATTTTCTTCCTCCTGCTTTGACCTTCTATTAGGATGGGGCTGATCCTTGTCTATCCATACCTTTCCAAACAATCTTTTCTCAATGAAGCATTGACCAGCTTTCCACGCTTGTTTAATCTTTCAAAGATATCTGTAGCATAAGGCCTTCTTATGTCCACGTCGAACACATGCAAAACATCCTCTAGTCTTTGTGTTTGGTGGGATATATGCTTTCTCACGCCCTTGTTCGTCTGTTTTGATGACCACTTTTGTCTTGGTAATCAATCCCTCCCATCTCTGCTTACTGGTCCCTACTTTGCTCGTCTGCACTTGAAGCGGTTTCTTTTCCTGTATGAACACCATTTTGTCAGATTTTGTCCCCTTGAAACCCAATCGCCAATTGACTTTGGGTGGTTGACCAATGGACAGTAGATGATCAAGATATTTGGTGCCTTTGTTCAGCATCCTTATCTTCTTATGATTATCATTTAGATCTTGTTCCAGACCTCGAGACTTGGATTATTCTTCGATGTATGCTTGCCACATCTTGGTGACCTTCTCCTTTAATGCGAGATTCTTTTGTTTCTCGTTGAGTAGTTCTTGCTCAATCTTCTTGATGTCTCTGAAATTGTTTTGAGATTCCGGGATCATATTTTCTTTATCTTCGGAATTTCTCAAGTCAAGTGTAAGAATATTGACTTGAGACTTAAGCATGGCAGTATCCTTGATCAGTTTGATGTTCTCATGGCTGAGCTTTACCCACTGATCATACAGCTCACAGTATTCCTTTTCTACATCGATTCCTTCCTCATTTTCATCGTCGGATGAATCTGTTTCAGAGGTGGCTTTTTTGGTACCGACCAATGCTACGAAATTTAGTAGCAAATCTTGGCACCTTCATCATCTTGTGACTCAGAGTCACTCAGCTCAGCCACCATCGATTTGTCACTGTTTCTCTGCAGATTTGGACACTCATTTTTGAGATGTCCCATTCCCTTACACCCAAAACACTTAATTTCCTTTCGTTTGAGCAGTGGACACTCACGTTAATAGTGTCCGATCCCATCACACTCATGACATTTCTGCTCCTTCTTTCATTCTTGGCGTTCTTCATAGGTCCTTGAGTTGTGTTGGCCCGAATCCTTATTGTATCTTCCCAAGCTTCGTGACACTCCTTTGTCCAACATTTTTACCATATTATTGAAGCTCTTAGCCATCAAACTAAAATCAGCTTCCATTTTCTTAACTCGATCATCTACCGAGTTTGTCGCAAATGCAATACTAGTTAGACGTACCCGCTGATATTCCGCCTTTTCCAACTCAGCAGCCATGAGAAACCCTACTAGTTTATCACACTTCGTGTCATCAGAGTTCATAGTAGTCTTGATGACAGCTTTATAGTTGTCAAAGCGTTTTGGCAGACATCTGACAAGCTTCTTGACCAGTTTGGATTCATCAAACTTATGTCCGAGAACAGCAGCTTCATTTGCTATGGTATTCAGCTTGGCTGTGAAGCTTGCTAGGGCTTCATCTTCTCCCATCTTCAGATTTTCCCACTTTGTCTCCAAGTGATCAAGTCTAGTACGCTTCACGCTGGTATCCTCTTCAAAGTAGTTCACTAGAGCATCCCAGGCTTCTTTGGTTGATTCACATGCTTGGATGATTTTGAATTGATCAATATCAACAGCCGAGAAGATGGTGGAGATATCCTTGGAGTTGAACTTTGAAGTGTTCTTCTCTTCCTGAGTCTATTGATCTAGAGGTTTTGAAATTTCTTTCTTCTTCTCATCGAACAGTTGGTTCAGTCCATCAGTTTACAACTGAGTTTCAGGCTTCTTCGTCAATACCCCTTATCACATGTCTCATGCGAACCTTCCAGTGCCCAAAGTTGTTACCATCCAGCACAAGGGGTTTCTGAACTATGATAAGCTCCTTTGTCTGTTCAATCTTATTCCCAAGATCTTAACCTGTGTACGATGTTTGATATCGAAGAGGTTGACTCGCTCTGATACCAATTGAAAGATCTAAAACAGATAAAAACCTTAAAATTCTTCTTATTAAGAATAGTTTAAGCAAACCAAGCAGTTCAACTTAATCAGATTTCTGTGACTTCACATACACGTGAATCACGACTGACCAACTCTTAATCTAAACACTTTGAGACGAAAACCTTAGAACCCTAGTTGCGCTTCCTTTCTAATTATCTTCTCGAAAAGCGCACCTTTGCTCATCCGTTAACTTTGCATATATACATCTCAATCTCCAAGATACGCAATCTCTTCTTTCCATATTTCCGCACTAGACTTGATCTTCAAATCCACATCCCTTGTTATCCAAGCATATTCTTTTATTTTACCGGTCCACCAGTTATGCTCACCTTCTTCTCACTCGAACCGAACCAACACACCTTATTTCCACTCAAACCAAACCAATGCAATGTCCCCCTTTGGTTCCTTTCTCAACAACCCTGAGGTGAAACTCTGATTCTTCTTCCTTTACTGAGTCAATTCTCAATGTCTTGTTTAATGAGACCAAACAGAGACACTGCAGCAGGTTAGATGAACCTGTCAGATCAATCCTCAATATCAGAGATAATCTAGTGAATCATAATGTACCAATGAACCCAAAAAAACCAGAGTCCCATTTATGAGTCGAGCATGAACAGAGAGACCAATATTTGACTCTAGAAAGAGACCAAAAGAACCAACCATTATGGAAGACTCTATATATATGAGAAACTATCAAAGCAACATCATCTTCTACCAAAGTACAGAAACAGTAAAACCAAAAGAGGCAACCATTATTATTCCAAAATCCCAGAGACCATAACAAACAAACCACCATTAACTCAGTAACAATAAAACTGAGAACCAAATATGCTCAAAGAGCTTATTAAAAAAACAAAGATGTTAACCACCACAAATTGCTCCCATGTCTTTCTTCTTGGCCTTATCTGATCCATATAACTTCTTAGGTCTTAGGGATGGGATTGGGGTTTGATGAGCCCTTCTCTTCCGTGTGCTTTGATGCTCCTCCCTTGCGAGTATTTGGTTTGGCCAGAGTTCATTTACGCAGGGAGACAAGGGCTTGAACCATCCTCTTCCCAGTGGTTCCACCTTTAACTGACAAGAAAAGTTGCTTGTGTGCCCCTGTTTTTCTCTCCTTATCACCCATAGTGCTCTCCGGATTCTCCATAGTCCCAATAGCCTTTTCTCTTCTGCTAACTCACTAGGATCCTCCTTAGCCTTATATTTTTCTTCTCCATCCGTTAGATTATCAAGGGAGACTGGATGATCCATAGTGGATTCCAATTGTACCACATATGAAAAATGTGTCTCAGCTATCTTTGTTTCCTTCTTCTGACCACTCAGATACATACACTCATGAGGTTGAAACTCGCCTTCTTCTTTGGGTTCGCCCCGCATAATGTCTGCTGAGACTCTTTCTCTCCTTGTACTGTGAGTTGACCTGCCACGTTCCTCATGAACTGAGTCTCTTGACTGCTCCCAACTGTAACTTCTATTCCTTGAATTCCCTTCATCCACTCTGATATTTCCTCGGTGAGACAAGGGTCTCTTGTCTCCCCTCTCTAGCACCTTAACCCACCTGTTATCTGGTTCCTCAAAAACCTTCCCCTTGCCCTTTCCCTGGTGTTCTTGTTGGCCTTTACTATTGGCGACAGCGGTGTCTATTTGGTGTTAGGTGATATGCCATGGATATTACCAGTTTTCATCCATGGTATATGTGCTTTTTAGGATTTATTAGATATGTTTAGAGTGTCTATTTTGTAGGGTTTTCATGTCTAGGTACGTTTTGAAGTAATGTGGAGATTATGGAGCATTTTGGAGTTTAATGATGAAAAAACTCGTAACTACTGAAGAATCAGAAGCCAAATTCGATATTTGAGATGTATGTCGATCGACAAAACCATATTGGTATTGATTGACAGCGACGCAATGATTAGGCCGACTTGTTCGTGACTGACTTTTTCGTGACCGACTTGAAGCCCAGAAGTCTCACATAATTACAAGACTACTCATGGCCGACTTTATACCTTGTATTTATGTGATTTGCAAGCACACAACCTTTTTACCATACACAAACTATTCCACCATACTTAAAAGCTTTTAGTATTTTTGGAGAGAAGATCAAGACTCCTTCAGAGATTTGTATTGGAACTTCATTATTTTTTTACCTTATTCTATTTATGCATTCTATTAAGATATATATTATGATTTGCTTGATTATGTCTGAGTAATGTTCTTTGTTAAAGCTAAGGTTTTATTAGGATTTATATGTATTGCTAATTATCGAACTGCTAGGGTAAATCCATAAGAATTCTTCGTCATAATTGGTCTCAATGCTTGTATTCTAGAATAGCTAATTAGAACTCTGAACTTAGGATATAGGTAAATACGACAGTAGGATCTATACATGATAATAATTATGTTGAGCTAGTTTGTTAGATGCAGGTCGAAAGCGGGTCTAAATTAACTTAATGAACATATCAATTAGGACAATAATACTTGTCTAAGGTAGTATCGATCGACACTCTTGCCATAGTATCGATCGACACTCGTTCTTTGCTTGCATGTTGAAAGATAGACCAAAGACTTAGTCATCTGATTAGACTCGCAGTGAGAGCTGGATATCTTGCTTTAGTATTCAAGTTCTAGGACGGTTTACCACATACCCTTATCATCTATATAACAGTACTATAATCTGAAACCCTAGATCTAGCTACTCATTTCCATAAGTTTACAAACCAACTCTCAACTGATTTCCCATGTTTACTACTTTATAATTACTTGCATAGCTTAATCTTTATATTTATAAATATGCTGTATGCCAATGCTCCCTGTGGGTTTGATCCTTAAGTGCTACAAGTGATCTTCTTATTTGGGAGAGAAAATCTGCTCATAGGGTAATTTGAGTGATATCATAGTCCATCAATACAACCCTCTATTCCAATAGGAATTTCAAACTCTTCTCATCTATAAACACGAAGAAATTTCCTCCCATAAGATAGTGCTTCCACTTATGCATTGTCGTCACAGTTTCCATTAACTCAAGCTCGTATATGGGTTTAAGCTATTCACGATTAGGCAACCATAAGATAGGTATTTTCTGCTGAAACAACAAAGCTCCCAAACCATACCATGAAGCATATGTTTCTATTGAAAATGTGTCCTTGGAGTTTGTATTCCAAGACAAGAGCTTGACACATTGCTTCTTTGAGTGTGTCAAAAGCATGATGAGTTAAATTACTCCATTCAAAGCTATCTATTTTAAGTAATTCAATCAACGTCCTACCTATCACGCCATAACCCTTCACATATCGCCTATAATAGCCAGTCAGCCCAAGGAACCCACACAACTCTTTCACAGTCTTGGGCATTGGCCAACCACGAACTGCTTATGTTATAACTGGATCAGTAGCCACTCCTTGTGTTGATATAATATTCCCAAGTACTCAACCTTGGACTGGCTAAACAAACATTTTTTTACTGCTAGCAAACAACTTATGATACTTCAGAATCTTCAATACTTTCTATAGATGTATTACATGTATACTAGAATATCATCAAAAAACACGAAGACATACTTACTCAGCAATGGTCAGAAAATCCCATTCATCAAAGACTGAAATGTTGCTGGTGCATTTGTGAGACCAAAAGACATCCCCAAGAATTCTTAGTGCCCTTCATGTGTTCTAAGAGTTGCTGTCTCTGTATCTTGCTCCACCATATGGATTTGATGATATCGAGGTCTGAGAACAAGTTTTGAAAATACTTTACGCCATCAAGTTCATCAAGCAACTGGTCAGTGACAGGTATAGGGAACTTCTGTGGTATTGTTTCTTTGTTGACAACTCTATAATCAACACAAAAACGGTATGAAGCATCCTTCTTTTTACCAACAAGACAATGCTTGAGTAAGGGCTTCGACTTTCTCTTATAACACCTGATTTCCACATCTCCAACACTAGTCTCTCCATTGCTTCCATATGAGCATGAGGGTATCGGTAAGGTCTCGCCTGAATAGGGCCTTGACCCGTCATAAACTTAATTGAATTCTCATAACCCTGAACTAGAAGAGGTTTTGTTGGTTCTTCAAAAATCTGATGGAATGAATCAAGAAGATCCTTTATACTTCGTGGAATTGCATCGGGAACCACTTTCTTATACACTTCAGCTTGCAATAAATCTAACTCTGATGATAAAGTATCATTCATGTTGCTTCCCATATGCAGATTTGCTTCTCCGCACAACATAACTGCCTTCCCATTCATAATAAATCTCCACTCTTGCTTCTCCCATACTATATCACAACGTTCCAATCTCCTCAACCATTGGACCCCTATATCACAACAACACTCCCAAGTTCCAACACAATAAGGTCATATGTAAAATTCAGTGACTGTAACTGAAATGGTACCTTCATGTAGACGACAGTTTATTGTACAGAAATACACGTACCAACCAACATTACTAGCTTCTTACTCAATTGATATGGTAGTTGAGCCTTCTCTTCTATCATTGGAGATATAAAATAATATGTAGCTCCATGGTTTATCATCACTATGATATAATTCCTCTTAATTGTGCCTTTCACCTTCATTGCAGTCGGTGATGTAATAACCATGAACGAGTATAAAGACAATTCCAAAACCTCTGTTTCCAACTGCAATGGATCCTCAACTGAATCCATGAACTCTTCTTTTATCACTTCCATCTCACAACCATGTCCCATTATCATATACTTCAACTCCTTGTTCTTACAAATGTGTGATCTTGACCATTTCTCATCACACTGAAACACACCTTATTCTTCTCGTTGTACTTGTAATCTGCATCAGATAGTTTTTAGGAGGTTTAATCGGTGGTGCACGTGTCAACTCATTTGTGAATCTTCGACTATTGCTCTATGAAGCAACTGATGCAGGACGAAAAATACACTCGCAGACCGTCTTTGAGATGTCATTGTAGTAGATGAAGTTGTACTCAACATTCTAGAAAACTCAGTGTCCTCCATATTGATCACTGCAACTATATTGTTAGGTAATCCCACAGTTTTTTTTATCTTAATGACTTCTTTCATTTCTTTCTTCAAACCATTAAAGAATATGTCCACCAAGTGTTTTTCCGGTAATTCAATTGAGACACTAGCTCTTGGAATTATTTAACATTAGACACAATTAAACCATGTTGTTGAATGATAAATTGTCGTTTTCATGGTGTCTTCTCATACGACTCTGAAAACCAAGCTAGCATTCAATGTTTAAACTCCAGACAATCTTGAAACGGTCGATATTCGATTACATAGTTGTACCAACTGAGAACATCTTCCAAACTCAGAGATACCACTCCCATTCTAGCCTGAGGAAGATACTGATAAATGCGAAAATATCGCTCCGCTTGTGAAATCCATCCGTATGGATTAACTCCACTAAACAAGGGATTTTCAACCTTCCTAACATAACCATGACACGAATCCACAAGAGAAGCTATTGGCCGATAACCTAGCTCAAAATCATCTCGATTAGGTTCCACAGGATTAGATTGCACCGTATTTGGAATTGGTTGAGTGGATGTGGACGGATTCGCCGACATCAAAAGAGGTCCACGTTTATTGGAGTCGGTTGCAGGTTTTTCATCGCCAATAATACAAAGTTCAACGAAACTTTGACTACTTCAAATCGTGATTACATCTTCGTCTCCAATACTTATGTCGACTTCGATATCCACTTGTAACCTCCTTCGTGATAATCGAATCGTTTGGTCAATTCAGCCAGTGAGTCATCGAATTCGTTCATTCACTGAAATGATTCTTGATGATTCGCCGAATACAGTGTTCGATCCGATCGTCGCACCAATTGATAGACAATAAGCAATGGTTTTATTGAATATCAAAGTCTTATACATAGTTTTCCCAAGAACCTTTCTTCTTGATTATTGAATCGCAGAGAACACTCTCTCTCTATATCAGATTCCACTAACAAACTTCACAAAGAATCTATGACAGACTGACTCCTTATTTATACTCACTACTAAAAGTAAGTCACTGGTCATTATTAACTTCCAGCTCCTTAACTGATGCCTCCACGTCATCGTTTTGGTTACTCATTGCATCCTCTCGAGCCTTATTCCCTTAACTCTGCTCTCCAGGGCTTATCACGAATCTCTATGTGTTCTTATTTTATGGACTTACATATTTGTACTTTTATAGGAGATAACAAATTTTGTCGAATATCTACAGAATCTCTCTCTTGGTCGAAAATATATAGAATCTAGAATATGTTTTAATAGGAGATAAAAAACTTTGTTTACATACTGCCTCGAGTTACTTACTTTTAGTATGTGAGGAAGAAAGTAGATGGAGCATTGGTATACGCAGCTCACGCTGATTACTACATTCGTTTGCGCTGGATTGATTGTGGGAATATGCTTGGACTGTGAAAAGGATTAATGTGGTTTTGCATCGAACTCCACCACGTTCTATTACATGGAAGCACTGCAATGATGGTTAGAATGTTGCTGCAGAGGATGAAGATTTGGTTTTTTCTTAGTCGTAATCTGTTTTGTTTTTCTGTTTGATTCATACAGAAATTAGTGTGAACAAAGACAAAATTCTTCAATTTCAGATCGGGTCCGAATTATATAACCGTAAAGAAGGAATAATTCGATTTGAAAATGGCCAAATGGTTGCAAAAGAAATGAAACACGGGTTGCTAACTCTGCAACCATGGAACAGTAGTAGGTACACAATAACAATCAAGAAACAACAAATTCATCATTATACCGAAACTGTAGCAACACGAGTTGTTGTTGCCACTCTTTTGCCTCCATTCTTCTTTAACGGATCAAACTCTTGCACACCAAATGGACTCCCATCACGTTCCTTGTTGTTTGATCTCCCACTCACTCGATCAGTCGATTCAGCTGAATTAGGCTCCCACGATGAGTAACCCTTTCGCTGCACCACACAACTACTTCCCGTGATACTGTTGCTCCCCGAAGATTCTTGCTCTTCCATGTCTTCCAGCGAAGAACCACCTCTCTTAACAGTCACGTACTTCTCAAAGCTTGGCTCCATTAGATCTGCTTTCTTTACTGTTGTTGACTGGAGCTCGGTTCGTTGGTGTTTATTGGTAGTGGAGTGAAGGTCTGAAACTGCTTCAACGATGGAGCATGCTTTGGACATAGATGAGCTTATGGCATTGACATTGACATTGACACTCTTCTGATGGAAGTTTTGAATGTCTTCTAAAAGCAAAGCTGCGTAAGATGCTGGTGCATTGTTATTGTTGTTGTCCAGGTTGTTTGAGAGCAATGCTTCGGGACTGAAATCGAAATCGCGTGACTTCCTCAGTGATCGGCTCCTGCTCATAATTTGAGGCTTAGGGATTTCAGTTCCTGACACCACTATCTTACACTCTTCCACTGCCTCTTTGGTAACTCGGCTCGGGCTTGCGCTTCTGCGGATTGGAGCGGTTTTAGCATTCATCTTCTGAAACACAAACATATTCAATCCAAGTTCTTGATTATGAGACATCTGTTTGCTGGAACATTAGATATTTATCATCCTAACCATTTGATTGGATAGAATTCATACCAGACCCTCGAGATTGGCAGATTCATTGTCTCTGTTCATTGTCTTCTTGTTGCAACTGGCTTGAGGTTGAGGATACGTCAATGAGTTGGGATCAATCTCTCCCAATGGGTTCCTCCTGTACGGTGAATGTTCCGTTTTCCTCCTGAGCTTCGATGGGGAAGGCTGAGCGTTGCTACTTGTGTTAACCGCCACTCTTGCCGGAGACTTAGCTCTAGGAGACGCAGCTCTTGCCGGCGACTGTGACCTCGGAGACGCCACGTTTCTCTTGACAGCAATCCGTTTGATGGACGGATCTTCCTTGTTGCTCTTCTCCATAACCAACGAAGCTTTCTCCGTTGCGGGAACCGAGACGAACTTGGCTGGTCTATTGTTACTCGAATTTACGGAACTGCCACTGCCGGCGCATGTATTAGGGTTATTAGGGTTTGTTTCCGATCTTCTTCCCGGAGATCTGCTTACTCGTCTACTTCCACTTCCTCTCTCCCTACTCCCCGATCGATAGCTCTTCGAGTCTTCCCTTTCCCTGCTCGGAGTTCGTCTCCTCCTTTCCCGAGGCGAATCTCCGCCACGTTGACGCTGCCGATGGATCCGCCGCTCAGCTTCTTCTTCCCCTCCGTCTTCCGCATCAGCTTCATCCGCGTCACCGTCGCGGCTCCGCTCGTTCTTGTCGAAGTCGAAGCTCCTCTTGGATCCAGAATACCTCCTAGTTTTGGCCGCCGCTGAGTTGCTCCGGCTTAGTCTCCCGCATTGAATCAGTATAGCATCTACATCGACTGGAGTCTGATTCGAACCGGTTGATTTCTCCTCGGAAGCAGTTGAATCCTCCGGATCTGTCGTCTTGGATTGCTCATGGCTCCTCCGATGTTTGATCACGAACACTTCTTTCCTTGGGTTGCCATTCTCTTCGATCTCTGCTTCATTCTTAGGTTTTGGTTCTTCTACTTGGAGCTTCTCATGTGCTTCAGTCTCTGGTTTCTGAGGTTTATCAATGGCAGATTTGTTGGGATCTGGGGATGGTCCACTCGGAGAAGAAGAAGATGGAGATGTCTTCTTGCTGAGGCAGCAACCCATTTTTGCTTTAGAAATTCAAGCAGAGAGAGAGTAAGAGAGAGAGTAAGAGAGAGAGAGAGAGAGAGAGAGAGAGAGAGAGAGAGAGCGTGAGAAATTGAATTGATGAGAGACAATACAGAAACGAAATTCAAAATTTCAAATTCTGAGGAGAAGGAACTTTTTAAAATGCTTTTAGTGGCAGTCAGATACAGGTCCCTTTATCTTATTTATCCTGATATAGCTAGTAACTTTATAATTATTAATATAGCTCCCCAAACACAAAATCGCTCTTCTCATGACCCGTGAGTCTTGAGAGCATCCTCATTAAAAATCTCATGTTCCCAAAATATATTAAAAACATTAATATTAATTAAATTGAGTATTTTAAAATTATAAGATATATTGATATAGGTTTTTAGTTCTCTTGAAGATGTACATAACTAAATTCATACCTAGATTTAAGTTTAAAAAAGTTAAAAATAAGTTATGTTGAAAACTCTTAGTTGAACATATGCTTTTATTGGAGTATATATCCAATCCGTGGACTAGATTGAAAGCTTTACAAATTTTGGGGTGAATTGAAATAAACTTTTATGGTCAGAGAGGTGACATTTGAAACTTTCAACAGTTGGCAAAAAGAGAGCCGTTATACGTGTAAAAGAGCGAGAGACCAAGGAGTCGATGGATAAGTATTTTCCAGTGTTCTAAGAATCGCCTAGTCGACAAATCGGGTACGAGCGAAACGATTTTTTCAAACTAATTTTCTGAAAAATCGATTTAGGCGTTAAAAAATTGGTTTAAACACCTGTCTAAACAATAATCATTTACAAAACGCCTAACAATTTTTAGAACATTGGTATTATTCACTTTATCTTTTAGACTCTTTTGTCCAAAGGAAAATTATTTTATTATACCTCAAAACAATCTTTATTTAATCATATAAATTCAAATTTTTAACGGCTAAATGCATGTTATGTGTTTTTGTCCGATTATGAAGAGGAATCTTGGAAAGATTTCCATGGTAGTTAAATATAAATGTTATTCAGTGACAATTGTTCTACAAAAAAAAAGACAATACTGAACAACATATTTTTGTTTTTAAATAACAATGTCTGGTTAGGAGATAACCAAATAATTAATGTGGTTTGGTTTAATTTGGTTTTGGTTTGGTTGATTTTATTTTGATAAACTCCAACCAGTCTCATCCGAACTAATTTTGGCTTAGTGAGTTCAGTTTTTGGTTTGATTATAGTGATTTTGTATTACTTGTGTTAAAAATAATTAACTTGCACCCATTCATTAAAATCAAACTATTCAACTTAGTTACAACTTATTAAAACTAAGAATACGAAACATTAAGGGACTGTCATTGGATTGTGAATTTATGAAGAATTATATAGATTTGGATTTTATAATGATTTTAGTGTTATTCAATTAAGACTTTTCAAAAGTTTTAAAATCTGATGTTATTGATTTATGAATTTATAATAAGTAGTTAGAAGTTTATACAAATCTAGAGTTATTATAATCATTAGTATTTTACAAAGTCAATAAAAATCTTGTGTTATTCAAAAAAATGAAAAATAACAAATTTTGTGATCTTTTAAAATTTGATGTTATTGGATTATAGATTTATGACAACTTTCTTTATAAATCTCTTTATCAAAGTATTGCAATTAGATCAAGCATTTTCAAAGTCTTTTTATAATTAACAGAAATTAATTAGCAAATAACACAAATTTGTAACTCCAATACGTCACTTCTTTCTTCCATGTATCACTCATCCCCACAGTAAAATTTAAACAAAATGACATAAACCTTAAAACAGAACGTATAATAAGAAACCAATAAACATAATCAAACATAACTACGTATGATATGCAAATAAATATGTAAACATAAAATTCAAAAATAGAATAAAGAATGAAAATCTAATTGCACTTGGCTGCAAAGGAAAAGCTAGTGACCTATAATGATAAATTGGAGATACGTATTCGGCTGCAAGTTTTATAAAAAAACTTTTGAAGTATAATGATAATTTATAATTGAATTATATAAAAAGTTTCTCGATGCCATAAAGATTTTAGGATTACAACAACTATAGCAATACATAAAAGATAAACTCTACAAAAAATTATATTTATCTTCATTTACCAAATAGGTAGCAATCTACAAAACTCTTTAACAAAAAATTAAAATATAAAAATAATAAAAACTCTTTTAAAATTTAAGAAACTATTTTATAAAAGGAATTATCAATGCTCTTTATAAAATCATAATCCAATAACACACCCTAAGTTTCTTTTGGTTTATAAACATTAGGGTTAGAAAAGAATATATATATATATATATATATATATAATATTATAACTTCTATGATATTAAAAAATTTTAAAATGTGGAAATTAAAGAAAAAGAAAAAAAAGATTAATATGGCTTTTAGTTAAAAATTCCACATAATTGTTAACAAAAAATGGACATACTGGCTTGTCGGTTTTATTCGATTTTCAACCAGGACGAATCATTCAGGTTGAGTAAAACTTCAACCGGTTGAACAATGTATAGTATGGATTGGATTGAGTTGAATTAACTTTGTTTGGTTCAATTAGTTGGTTTGATTCAGTGTTGTTCCATTTGTTTTTTACCCATCCCCTAGGTAGTGTATTCGACAATAAATGCAATGCCAACTTTTTTTTTAAATGAATGTTAAATTGTATTCATCAAAAAAACATGTATGTACATCAAGTTCAGCTTTAAATCAAATTTAGTATAAGCTATAAGTTTCCTACTTACAATTTGGTACTAAACCAAAATCTCAATAGTTCCTCGCATTTGTTGTTGTCTAAGGATCAAAGGAGACTTAGACAATTTATGATATCTTGTCAATGATCTTGAGAAGAATTTGAGCTAAAGTTTGAGGCTCTCCATGTAACCGATTGTTTCTCTTAGTCCATATCATGTGAATGGTAGTTGTAAAGTCTAACGAACACATAAACCTGATACAACAACCCGTCTTGTGGGACCCACCGACTCAACCCCTCACATGTGAGCCTTCACTGACTCTTCGGGTAGGTTAATGGTGCGCTTGGCGTTCGAATAACCTACCTGTAGAGTCAGTGAGAGCTCACAGGTCAGGGGTTAGGGTTGGTGCTCTGCAGAACACTGAACTTGCTCAAGAACAACAAGAAGAACAAGAACATTACTTGTCTTTGTAAAGGAGAAATTATACTGGAAACATTGAGCTTGCTCAAGAACAGCAAGAACACTACTTGTCTTTGTAAAGAATATTACATTAGAGAATAAAGAAGAAATTATACTGGAAACATTAAACTTGCTCAAGAACAGCAAGAACACTACTTGTCTTTGTAAAGAATATTACATTATAGAATAAAGAAGAAATTATACTGGAAACATTAAACTTGCTCAAGAACAGCAAGAACAACAAGAGAGAGAAGAGAGAGTTTCGTGGGAGAGAGAGAGAATGGAGAAGTGAATTTATTATTCAACTTACTTGTCTTTGTTTGAGGAATCATTATATAAATAGGGAGGGAAAATATTTTAGAAAAATATCTTAGAAAATTAAAATTACTAAACAAAGAGGGATCCAAGAATAAGAACAAAAAATAGGAAGAGAGTCCAACTGTCTTGGGTAGAGTCTTCAGAGGGAAAGCGACATGTCCCAACGACTGTCTAGACCCCTTTTGGCTTAGTTCTTCACGTGACAGATCCCCCAGCATTCCTATTCTGCAGGCAAGCTAAGTTAAGTTTTCCTAATTTATTTTTCTCAACTTTACACCTCCTTTACTTGTAAGTCACGCTGGATGACCTAGTTTGTACAGACAACCTTGACTCCTAAGTTATCTTGAACCCGTGTTTAATCTGAACCATTTGATCTCCTCTTGCATCTTGTTGCTTCATCTCAACACTCTCCCTCAAACTTGACCATAGGGACTGGTCAAGCTTGGAAACCATGAAGCATTCTCTCATTAAAATTTTTAGCTTTGAAAAACCACTTGGGAGAAAACTAAGCCAAGGAAAAAAAGTAGAACGCCTCATGACTAAGAGGATCAATGAGATGGGATATCCATAGTCAAAGCTTTGAATGAATGAACTCACAGACCTTCGTGCTTGCTGCTTTGGTGAAGATGTCGGTCAACTGATCTTGACTTCTAGTGTAGCAAGGCAACATAAGTTGTTGCTCCACAGCTTGTCTAACCTTATGGAAATCCACCTCAATGTGTTTAGTCCTCTCATGGAACACACTATTAGATGCTATATGAATGACATGCTGTTTGTCACAATGCATGGTGATGGGAGTTGTAGTCTCAATCCCCAAGTCTCTTAGCAGGTTCCTGATCCAGATAAGCTCACTAGTAAGCTTTCTCATTGCTCTATATCATGCTTCAGCACTTGAGAATGATACTATCTTCTGCTTCTAGCTTCTATGGGTGACTAAGTTGCCTCCAATAAAGGTACAATTTCCTGTTGTAGACCTCATATCCACTCAATAACCAGCCAAATCTACATCACAATACCCCCATAATCTTTGTGCTTCCATTGCAAGCCATCCACACACCTTGAATAGGAGCTTCTCTCAAGTATATCAAGATCCTTTCCACCATATTCTAGTGATAAACTTTAGGTGTTTGCATCTGTTGACTGACTTGGTTTACAACAAAACACACATATGGTCAAGTAATGGTCAGGTATATGAGCTTGCTCACCATCCTCCTATACTTCTTAACATCTTCAAATGGAGTCTCCTCATACTCCCCCTCTCACAAACCTTGTAGCCTTCCTCCAATTGTGTCTTGGCATGTGTTCTTCCAAGGTTTTCTGCCTCATTTAAAAGATCGAGTGTGCACTTCCTTTGGGATAGGAAGAACCCCTCTTTAGAGTGGCATATTTCAATCTCTAGGAAGTACTTCAACTCTCCCAAATCCTTTATATCAAAAGCATATTTAAGAAAAGTTTTAGTTCAGAGAATATCTTCCTTGTTACTACCAGTGATGATAATGTCATCTACATAAATGAGAATGGCAATAATCCCTTGCTTGCTGGCCAGTGTGAAGACAATGTGATTTACCTCTGATTTGAAAAATCCTCTTCCATTTAATGTTGAGCTCAGCTTATAGTATCAGGCTTTTGGAGACTGTTTCAAGCCATAGATAACCTTCTTTAACCTCAATACATTTCTTGGTTTGACCATGCCTTCTAGACCAAGTGGTGCTCGCATGTACACCTCATCTTCTAACTCACCTTGTAGGAAAGTATTCTTGACATTCATTTGCCATAAATCCAATTCCAAGTTGACTGCCAATGGAAGCACAATCCTTATGGTGTGAATCTTGGCCACTAGTGCAAATGTACCAAGGTAGTCTTGTCCATAAACATGAGTAAATCCTCTTGTAACTAGTCTTGTCTTTTTCCTTTGTGGTTTTCCATTTGCTACATACTTGATTGTGAAGATCAAGCGACTTGTCACAACTTTCTTGCATTTGGGGAGCCTAGTTTCATACCTCGTGTCATTCTTGATCATAGCATTGATCTCTTCTCCAACTGAATTTTTTCATTCTTCATCTTCCATTGCTTCTTCATAAGATCTTGGGATATATTCTTGGTCCAACTCTCCAGTGAAATCTTGATGTTCTTCTGATTTGAAGTACACCTTTGTGTTGATCCAGTTTGATGTTGGTTTCTTGATCCTTGTACTCCTTCTCAAAGGTTGTATCTGATTAGATTCTTCCTCCTCATCTAATTGGGTTTCATCTTCTGGTTGAACTTCAGTAACTGATGGAATCTCATCTTGATCATAAGCTCCTGAGTCTTCAGATTGTTGTGCCTGATCCTCAGGCTGAGTTGTTTCATTGCCCTCCTCATGATCAGGCTGAGTGACTTCAATGTTCTCCTCATCTTCAGTAGTATCATGAGCTGGTGCCTTCTTGATTCCCTCAGGGTCATTTGGTAATTTGATGCCAAGGTTCTCTAAGATTACTCTCAAGTTGTTGGCTCTATCTGAGGAAAACTAAGAGAGGTCTTTGAGATCATCCCAACTTCTCTCATCATAGTGACCTCTAGACTCTAAAAATTTAACATCCATGGAGATCAGAACCTTTCTTGTCTCTGGTACATAGCACTTGTAGCCTTTTTTGAGTTGGAGAGTATCCAATAAATATGGTCTATGTGCTTTTAGCCTCTAGCTTGTTCCTCAGTTCACCTGGAATATGAACAAAACACACACACGCAAATGGTCGATAAATGGTCTGGTTTTTTTAATTACCTCATAAGGTGATATATCACTGAGAAATTTTGTAGGAATCATGTTGATTAAGTAGGATGCAGTCACAACATCATCACCCCAAAAATCCTTAGGAACATTATATGGAACATCATGCTTCTGGCCACTTCCATTATATGTTGATTTTTCCTCTCAGCCACACCATTTTGTTGAGGTGTGTATGGATAACTAGTTTGATGGATGATGCCTTTTCACACAAGTATTTATGTTGTTCTCTAGATGCACAAGAGGATATCCACACATCATAATGAAGAATATCAAAGCAATTATCATAGATAGTCATTGATTTAGGAAATACAGACTCGCAATGTTTTCCTACAAAACAAGCTTCACAATCACTTTTAAAAGAAACACTAGGCAACATGATGTTCAAGGTGTGAGAATGAGGGTGTCCTAATCTAGCATGCCATATTACATCATTAGATAATTCAGAAACAGAATTTAAAGCACAAGATAAATCATAAGCTAGCATAATGTCCTCAAGCAAGTACAAGTCTCCCTTGGTTCCACCTTTGCCAAGTAACTTACTAGTCTCAATATCCTGAAAATACACTTCATTTGCGGTGAAAGTAACATAACAATTAAATCAGTAGTGGCCTTTATAACCGACAAGAGATCAGAAGCAAAGGTATGCATATATAAATCTTTAAACACTTTATCAAACAATTTTAAATCGCCTACACCTTTTATAGGAACTTTATCACCATTAGATGTCATAACATTTCCTAGGATTAGTTAATATTAGTAATAAAGTTTGAATCACTAATCATATGGTGTGATGCGCCTGAATCTATAACTAATGGTCTAGTAGTTCCTAATCCAAGTCAGACCTCTTAATGGTCTCATCATGGTTAGTACTTGCAGTGGAGTAAGAGGATGTTGTCGCCGTGGACTTTTCCACACCAGTGCTAGAGCACATTGACGAGCATCCAGAAGAAGTCACTGGTTCAGCTCCTTCAGTTGAGAGGTTGGCTCTAGCATCTTGGTACTGGTTTCGTGGCTCCCTGAACTTGTTTTGCTTCAAGTGGAGATGAAGTATCCAACATTTATCCTTCATTTGACCCTTCTTCTTACAATGATCATATGTCACGCCCCTTCTATCATCTTGTTTGTAAACTCCCTTGTTTGCTACTGGTCCTTCAGCTTGGTTGCTCATAACCAACTCGCATTTGCCTCCAAATAGGCCAAAGAGATCCTTGTTCCTTCTAAATCTGAGCACACACTTCTTCAAGGCTTGGTAGCTTGTTTGTTCAAAGTGAGGAGCAACCCAAGCACCTTATCCTGATCTCTCTCCTCTCATTCAAGACTGAGAGTTCTATGGTATGTGCTCTGAGCATATCCAGCTCTGCCCACAGAGGCCTAAACTTCCCAAAATGGACTGTAAAATCCATGTCTTCTTGGCTGTGAGAGTTTATAGCTTTCTTTACTTCAAAAACTCGAGTAAGGTTTGATATATTTCCATAGACCTTGTACAAAGCTTCCCATATATATTTGGAGCTTTCACAGTATGAATAAGCTTTCAAAATGGTTGGATCCAGAGAGTTTTGGATGAGAGGCAGCACCATGAGATCCTCCTGAACCCATTTGCCTTCATCAACCACCACCATCTCCTTTTCATATTCTCCTTGGACAATTTATTTTGGAGCTTCTACACTTGAGACATGACTCCATAAACCTCTTCCTCCAAGCGCATTCTTCACTAATTTCATAATTTTCTTCCATTATGATTAATATATTTTCACTAATTTTGTAATCTTTGATAAAAATAGTTATTTGGTGTCAAACCGATGGCACATTGTTTGTCATTCTTGGGGGTAGTGAGTTGAGATATATAGATTAGTTTTAGACTTTGTTTTAGAGAGTATCAGATGCATTTTCTTGTTTAGTATGGATATATGGATTCACACTCTAGTTTGGTTGAAGTTCTTATCTCTAGATTTTAGTTTCAAAATCTGAATGTTTATGCACAAAACGTTTGATTCTAAGTTTTTTTAATACATTCTTCTTGCCTTCCTTGTTTGTTTTATTTTTCAAGCCTCCAGGACATGGGTATCATTTATGTTGGTCCCAATAGTCGGCCTCGTCAAATAGATCGAGCTCGGACTTCATATCTCAACCGCACATCCGAATTAATAGGAGGATGTTACGAAGATCAAGAGGAGAGTGCGACTATAAAAGGGAGAAGGAGGAGAGCTAAGAGGGGATGGCGTGGAAAATCCTAGCCATACACTTTAGACCTACGACCTCCATCTCAATCTCTTTAGCTTATTCTTTGTAATCTCTTTAAATCGATCTCATTTCTGAGTGTAGAACATTGTTATATACTTCTCATTGATTCAATACAAAGTTCATTTTTGTCAACCGAAGTTTGATTACATCGTTGTGTTCTAAGGATATCGTTTGCACACTTTTTCTATCTTAGTTCATAATCAAACACTACCAAATACTTAGTATGGATTTTAGATCCACAATTGATATTTAAGGTTGTTTTTTGACTAGCCACTTTAGTTGTGATCTTTTATTTACCGGTTTGGTTAGTTTCTCGACTTATGATTTTCATGCTTTTGTCCAATTTTGAATTTAACGGTATTTGCCAGAACTCCGGCCTGACCACAAATTAGAGTCTCAAATTTTACCAGAGCTAAAATAGGAGGAATATCTTTAGCATCCCAAATATAACAATGATACTATAAAAGCTGAGTAACCTGACAACCTAGAAAGGTTCTTATGTTTATGACCATATTATCTAAAATACAAAGCCAAAGTACGCCTTCAAGTTTCAGGACCCATACCCACATATATGATTATGTTTCTTCTTACCAACGTCAAAGGAGAGGGAGAGAGAGAGATAGATAGAGAGAGAGAGAGAGAGAGAGAGAAGACAAATGGCATATAAAGAAGATAAGTGGAATGAAGTGACTTCAAATGTAGCAGGTTTTAGAGATGGGCTAGGTTTTGCGGGAGAGACCCCCCACTGCCTTCACCATGATCCCCCATTTCATGCACATATTCCGGTGATATTATCTTTATGTACCAAACGTTACTCATAAAAGACATGCACCACATAGCTAGTAGGTTCAAAGATCTTATCAAAAATAATGTAAAAGAAGAAGAGTAGTTTTACTTACTCCCACGGGTCATCGGCAAGGAGAAGAATATCATTTTCCTTATCAATGAATACAAGCTGCCAGCCTGATCTAAGGGGGTCTTCCAACAACCCTTTGATAGCAAACTTCTTCCCTAAATCTTCTCGCAGCTCATGATAACTGCTGAATTGGGAGATGTCTAGTGACGCCCAATCGAACCAGATTTATAAACTTGCATTGTAAACAATGTCAGTATTATTCTTTATTAAGGCCAGTAGAGACAGCCACAAAGAACCAAACCATCACCTTTACAAAGTTCTTGGTTAGTTGGACGGGTTAATCTGTCCAACTCCATGCAATAAATCATGAGTTGTGTCTTGCATGCAGTTGTACAAGGAAGTCTCAAACCCTGAATCTGCTAGGGACATAGGGTAAGCTTCCGCATCTCCTAAAGAATACGCAAAGCAAGGAACCGTACTTGGGAGAAAAAGTCCAGAGCCAGGATCAACACCAAAGAGAGAGGGATTATGTGGATTCAAGTTGACGTTCTAGAGTAAGACTTTTCCCAGCGCATGCTTGTAGAAGTGAAAACGGTTAAGAAAACGTGTTGGATGCTTTTGGAGGCTAACCCTCTGTCATTAACTGCCCAAGCAGTACAGACTGACTTGTTATAGAGAAGTTCAAAAGATTGTTGCCATGTCCAGACCCCAGAGAGTCATGTTTTGTTGCATTGGACTAGTTGTTGTTGCAATTTTTGTTGTTGCTCTTGTCAGTAAAATCTGCTTTCATGAAAGAAGGAGATGGCATATCCGAGTGCTGCCACTGTTGAAGTTGACCATTTTGCATTTTCAAAGCATTAAGATATGCATTTTGGTCCGATTGTTGTAGCTGATGTTGCTGTTGCCCAGCTGGTTTCTTACTAACTTCTTGTCGGACACTCTGCTGAGGAAGATTCTCACTCATAATTTGATTTTGAGCATGCATGAGATGGTGTGATGCTTGTTGCTGCTGCTGCTGCTGTTGAAGCATCAATCAGAATTGTGGGAAGCCGACTGTTAAAGATACTGGTGGTGAGGCTACTGGGCAAGCTGTTGTCTGAGAGGATCTCCACCGCCCATATTCTGTAATCTAGCGGTCAACATTGCTTGGTGCTGATTATTATCAGTCCCCAGTTTAGCGAGATCCAGTCTGTGTTGCATCCATGGAAACAAACCAACAGATGGATAATTTAGAGGAAGCAAACCTTGACGCTCTCCACCTCCTCCCCTTAGCCATGGTAGAACACTTCCTAATTCACCCTGTAATACCATAGTGAGTCAAGTAAATAGCTACTAATCAATCCAACAATACTCATTTAAGAGTTTATCATTTATCTGAGCACATATTTGAGTTAATATGACAAAACTGAATATCTGAGTGACAGTAAGAGATCTATCGCCTATGACTCATGAACATGTTAATAAAAGTTAGGTGGATGATACAATATAATGATGACGTGCCAGCATGCCAAGGACGTTTGAGCCTGAGAGGAGACATAGATGGATACATGGGAAAGGTAGTAATAGGCTCAGTCTCCCATAAAGAAACCTTTGGTTGTCTCTCACCTGCAGCCGATTCATCCCAACCAACCTACACCAATTTTTCCAAAGAAATATATCCTTACAATATTGGACCAAATCATCCGTATTTCATAAATGAAATCACGGGCCTGATAATGCTACCTTCACAAATCGCCAGTGAGAGTTCGGCCAACGAACATAATCCAGATCACTAATACCAGTTATAGTACCCATGTACCTAGAAAGTGTATCGTGCGTCTGTTAGAATCACAAGTTTAAGCAATGATATAGTTTTACAGTTTTCACATCATCACCTGCGGACATTTAGCTCTTCTGTCTCAAAGAGCATGCAAAACCGCATCCAAACTGAGATATGGGTGTGAAAACGGCTTTAATGTACTTGGAAAGTTGTATCACAAACTCAGATTGGCTAGCCTTGAACACAAAGAGATAATCAGTATTAGCAATTGTATGGAGAGCAGAGGAGGACGAATATGCATGCAGTGTAGAAGAACCTTGGATGAAAGAAAACAGTGAAACAACTGTTAGTTGCAAAAACATGTGCAGCAGTAGCTAGGAGTCCAATATGCATACAATCACTAGATAAAACAGATGATGATACAATAGTCTATGAACGAGTGCTCTACGAATTTCTAAAAACAGTTGGTTCTTTTCATTCATGACAATAAGTAATAGGGTTAAAGATATAATGACAATCTACAAAGCGATGCACACGAAAGAAATAAACCTTATGAAAATGACAGAATTTCCAGCTATTAGTCACTTAGCTCTAACAAAGACACAGCCAGTATTTAAGAGATGCCGTTTGGGCTGTCATGCATGGTTTGCATTATAATTTTGAAAGTAATTGTTATTGCAAGTAAACAAAAAGAAGGATTCAAGTTCATTTAACTTAATATGAACAAGTAAAAAGATTCCAATTTATGATTACATAAGGATAGGAACAAAGAGCAGTTGTAGTTTCTCCAATTTAACCAAATAAGAGTAGGGCAAAAAAAAACAGAATGCTATAATCCAGGACATTAAAAAAGTGATAATCCTGGTTAATTTTGCTAAATTGATTGTCATCAAAGGTTTAAACCAACCAATGTAGAAACAAATATGTGCTACCAAAAGGCCATATTGTGAAACCTACCTCGAAAGATATGCCTAAATTTCCATTCAACATCTTGGAGATCCCTTGCAAGCAGTTCTTGAGCTGGTGGCTGGAGTGAGTAATCCTGTAACAGGGAAGAAGCAAGATATAAGAAGAGTACATCTATTCACAATTAACAAACTTTCCGCAAGTAGGCTAATGAAAAAAGTGGTATACCAATTGAGGAAAAACGTTCTCAGCAGCGCTTCTGGGAAGAGAAACCCTCCATGAGTACTAGTATCACTAACTGTGAGAGTTTTACAGAAGTAATTGCTAGGTTGCTTGCTCGGTATCCCCAACCCAATCGGTACAAATGTTTCCTTCTGCTCCTCCTATAGCCAAACACCAAGTCGAAAGTTTAAGTTAGTTATTCACGGCAATCTCAACCGTTTTTTCAAAACTCAGCCAGGTGATGTGTAAGTCAGCCGTAACGTGTGTTTCTAAGTAAGTCGAGATCACATAATTCAGCCAGATTTCTGTTAATCAGCCTTCACATGAGGCTGGTTTATAGACGTAAGTCAGCCCTTTTCACATAAGTCAGCCAGGTTAATTAAATCAGCCATAACGTACGAATAACTTAGTTGTAACGTAGTTTGTAACGCTTTGCGGCTGACTTCATTAACTCGCGTCAGCGAATTCCTACGTGGCGAAGGTTTTTGGCTGACGTGGCATGAAAAAGTAATGGCATTCTTGTAATTATGTTTTTTCACACAATATGAAACAAGGGCATGCTGGGCATTTAAAAATGGCAGTAATAAAAAAAAAGATTTGTATCCTTCTAGTCTTAAGTAATAAAATATGTACTACTTAAGTCAACTTCCCAATCTTTAAACCCAAACAAAAAAAAAAGGTAGAACCTGTTCACTGTGACCCTATGGAAAGTAGACTATGCGGGTTCTAGATGATGGAAGAGAGACCAGTGGTCCAGCACAAGCATGCCAAAGCTCAGAGTTGAGACTTTTCTCTCATGTTAAGACAAACAAGAAAGAAGTAAGAAACATGGTCAGAAAACAAAACAAAAAGTATGAAAATCAGAGACTGAAGAGAAACAAAAACCTTCATGAACCTATTGAACCAATCCAGATGTTGACAGCTTCATAGTCGAAATCCAAAACAACAAAGGTCTAACTTTGAAATCTAAGAGAAAAAAAAAACCCTAATTTTATTCCGTACAATCTAATTTTCTCACTTGCAACTAGCTATAACTCTTTAGCTCCAAAAGCACAAACTCGTCTTTCTCCATCTCCTTTGTCCCTCCACACCCACCATTAGACTTAGAGAAAGCTTATGACTATTAAAATCTTCAATAAACCCCGATAAGGCAGGAAACTGTAAACCCCATTATTTCTTAAAACAAGAATATGTTGCTTATCATCGTTAAAGCTTGAAGACTACAACTACACACTAGAAAGACCCCTTCTCACTAGTCTGTAGAGTATGAAAGAAGAAGAAGACAAAGACAATCTCTTCTAGTGGGCATTAAACTAAATCACTCGAAGCAGTACCATCAATGTCTATGGAAAGACACATTGGCTTTCACAACAGAAGAGAGAGAGAGAGAGAGAGAGAGAGAGAGAGAGAGAGAGAGAGAGAGAGAAGGAACAATAAATATGTGTTAGAGGGAGAAAGAAAAGTGAGTCAGGTGAAAGTGAGTGGACTTCTTCTTCTTATAAGGGACGCCGACCCGACCCGAACATGAGTACAGTGGAGAGAAGAAGAAAAAGGAAAGAGAGAGAGAGAGAGAGAGGGTCCTACTAATGAGAATTATGAGAGGTGGTGTCAGTACCAGAGTGACCTATTTTCATCGTTCGATTATGCTTTCAACATCTTGACCGTTGAATATATACTATTTAGCTTTCTATTTTATTTTCTTATTACTTGGATTCGCTGAAAAAGACAATCAATTATACTATAAAGATTTAAACATAGAGAGAGAGATAGACATTTCATAGATCTTAGCTTTGTTATTATTTATTTTAACAATTTCCCCATCCATTTATGAAAGAAACACCAAATACTCCCATAATTTGTTTTAAGGTTATACAGATAATATATATTATCAAAAATAATTCAGGTGTTTTTTTTTTGCTAGATCTACATTGAAAATATGGTCAAAGGTGATCTACTTAACAAGTTACTAGTTTTCTGAATTCTAATAAGTTCTAACTTGAATTGATTTAGTACCAATGAAATACCCAAATAATTAAGATCATACATTACTGATTCAAATGTTAGTAAAAATAAATATTTGTATCATGTATATATTTATATTTTAATTGTTTTGAAATAATAAAGATCCATAAATTTTAAAATGACATTTACGACCTCTAAAATGTCATACAAAATGTAATATTCATCAACAACTTTCTGCTAACTCTTATTTATATGCATTATTGTGAAGTCTTTTATTTTCGCTTCATACAAAGCACATCAAAAATGTAAAATCTCTCATTAAGAACTAGTTAATATCACATTTACATTAGAATCATGTTCTGCTTAAAACTAACTAGCTTGGTTTGGTCCTGACACACCAAAAGCCTAGTGAACTTCAAATAAATCTGCTAATTAAGCCATCACACTACATATTCCTTTTTAGGGTATGTTCAGTTTTCGCTAAAGAGCTATTCGGCTATGTTCAGTTTTTCAAAAGATATATTTGATCGGAATGTATATCCTGAAAATGTTGTTTCCAAGAAACAAAATATGATAATATGTATGGTTGTCCTATTTTTCATTATCCTTTTTATCCCAATAGGGTTTCAATGACAAATTTTTGACGAGATATCAAATTCAACAAGTATGTCGATGTTCGTGTCTTACATTTTCGTTCAAGTGACAATTTGACTGACTTATTCATTAAGGTGTTACATAATGTTATGTTCAAGAAGTTAATTCACCTTATTGAATTAAATCATCTCAAATATCACGACTTTTGTACACTTAAGGGGAAGTAATTACATGTTGTATTTTTTTTTCTTTTAACCATGTTTTTATTGAGTTTTCAAGGTATGGTTTTTAACGAGAAAACATATTACACATTTTAAAGTATTTTAGTATAATAGACATCAAGTAGAAGTGTTATGAATATTATGTGATGTCCATTGTGAAAAGTGCTAGATTTATTTGTTTTTCAAGGTTTACTTGTTCTCCAACTTCTAATTGATTTACAAGCTATTGTATTCATATATAAAAGACTCATTATATTTTGATCCCTTTTTTCAAAATGTGGATACAAATATTATTGTTAATATTTTATGTAAAAAATTATATGTTTGTTTAAAATGCGGGGTAAGAACTGAACTTAATTAAATGTTTGACCTTTAATGTCTATCATTGAGAGTTTATATATTTCGATGCATTTTATTACAAACTGATAACTTTATGAAATAGTATCAGTATTATTAAAACTTAAGCACAACTTAGACCTTAATATTGATCTACCATCTGATGGAAGATGGTCGAGAGGCATCAGTTATTTTGCCGCCTGATTTGTCATCAAGAAAACGTCAAAATTAAAAACAAAATGTCACAATAAATTATAAAAACAAACTCATAGATTAAACCTCGCTTGATTTTTCTATGAGGGAAGTAGAAGACTTTATCATCTTGTCAAGGGAACATCAAGAGCGAACCAGCACAATCGTGCCATAGCTCTCTAGAGAGAGCAGCTTCAGAATGACTAAGTAGAAGAAGGAAGGTCAGTCATAACCAAAACTAATCTAAGAAAAGCCAGAAACACAATTGGAATTATCTCTTTGTCCTTCTCCAGCAACGGATACATTGTCTCCTTCTTGTTGAAATCCATAATTTTCTTTCATTGAACCTTTTAACTTGCCATACCTTAGTTCCTTAAAGTAAAGTAGAACTCGTAGAAGTTGATGGAAAATTTGTTTCTTTAAGATCCCTTATGACTCCACAGCTCCTGACTCCACAGCTCTGTTATCGATAGCATCACACAAAAACACCAAATCCCCATAAGAAACAACAACTATAGTTTCAAGAGTTTCAACTACAATTCAGAATAACATCTTAACCACTCATCTAGCCACATGCAGACCATATAAAAATTGAGTAAAGACCACAACTTTATAATAACCCATCAATGAAAGTGTAATCAATCAATGTACCCATACCATTTTCAAAACCCTAATTCTAATTTAAATTGAAAGTCGCAAGTTGAATCAGATGAAACCAATGTCTATATATGAATTGCCACCAATTGTGGACTGATTTATTCATCAAAATTTTGTCTTCTTTTCATTGCTCACGGATTTTTGGTCCACCAATTGTCGTGCTTCCTTTTCATTGCCCCTTTGGCCGAGCTTCAAAATATTAAAAAAAAAAGATTAATTTGAAATGCAAGTATCATATACAACATGTTAAGTTATATTGGTTCAACAACTTTTAACAACAGATTTTTTAAAAATGATTTCATTTTAATAATATAGATTATTTATAGAAAAATATACATAAATGATTTCCTTTTAATAATATAAATTATTTATAAAATAACATATTTGTTACTAGTACTACAATAACAAGAAGTAAGTAATAGAAGTGGAGGAACAAGGATCAAAAGTAGTTTTTTATTAATCAAAGGCAAATAGATTACAACATATTGGATAGTAAACTCTTGTTCTACTTGTCTCGATCTATATTTCTAGTTTAGAATAGCTGATTCCTTGTTCTAGGGTTTGAGTCTCATTTATATAGGTTGTTTGTAGTGGGAAGTCTCATATTCTAAAATATGGAAGAATCCCTCTCTAATATTTTTTCTTTCCATTTTACCCTAAAGCCGGGTCTAGAACCAAAATTTCTCTAAGTAGGGATCGAAGGCCGGCACCCTTCTTGGATTAGCTACTATCAAAGGCATACCTAGTATCAATATGGTTTTGCCCACTACCATTACCCAGTTTGGTATTCAGCCCATTTTAGAGTGATTTTTAACTGAGCGTGACCATAACATCTCCATAGAAAATTGGAATGGGCTAACTAGCTTTCGACTTTTGTAAATGGTTATTTTTGGCGCCATAATGAAAATGATTTTCTTATTTTCTGCTCAAAATCTTTATTTGCATAACAGAGCATATACTTACATAAGAGAGGATAACCAAAGAAGAATATTGAAACGTCTCTAGTGCCTATAACTAAAACTCGACTTTAAGCATGTGAATTGTCATATTAGGTTCATTGATTACTTCATTGTTAAATTAATTAAATTAAAGAATAATATTGAAACTCATTAACAAGACTTTCTTGGAGAATGTTGAAAGATATCATTTTCAAAGTCTGTGGACCATTGGCGTTCCTCTTCCTCGTCTCTATAAATTCTTCTGCACAAGTCCTCTAAAATACTCCATTTGCTTTCTACTTGTCATTCTATTTGCTTGCTTCTAAAGACAAGTAGCTCTGATGAACAATCTTAGAGAAAGACGAAGGGTCGTGGAGAAAAAGGAGAAAACAACTCTGTTCGATAGAGTATTTTCTTGGTCTATCAAAGACATTCTCAACAGAGATCTCTTCAAGCATCAGGTTTTTGATCTCGTTCCACCCTTCCTTCCTTCAATATATATATTATCTGTTACGTTTATATTATGTTCCTCATCAATGTAGTTATTTATGAACAGAGGAACACAATACCAGACAGGTTTACAACTGTTGATGAATACGTTCAGTGTTTTGTTCCTCACCTACTCGAAGAAACTCGAACCGAGTTGTTCTCAAGCTTCAAATCTTTATCTAGAGCTCCAACCTTTTTCATACGTTATATGGAGAGAAGGACAAAGGAATCCACTGGAAGTTCATCGAATACGTTGCTTTACGATATAACATTAACCCATGCAGATAATTTTGGTGGCAAGTACCAGCCAAAATGCGGAGAACTTATTGCTCTGACCAAGGAAAGGCCAAGACGAATTGATGACTTGAATCCTTTACTTCTCGCCTACGTATTCAAGATGGACGGTGATCTTATCATCTCTGTGCATACGTCTACATCAATATCTCCTGTTGAGATACATTCCATTCGTTTTGGTGTTTCCCTCACGACTTTAACAACTAACACAAGAATTTGGAATGCTTTGCACAACGATGCTGCTAATTCGACTTTAATCCAGAGTGTGCTTCAGGGCAATACTCAGGTACGTGTGGAGAAACAATCTTGTGTATATAACATATAAATTTTATGGGATATATTTATGCTTATAGGTTTTATAGGTCTAGAACAAAATGCTTTATGTTAGGGTAAGATTATAGATTATCCTTAATATATTACTATAATGTTTATATAGCATGGTTAACCTGATTAGCATGTCCACTAAAACCATTTGAAGTTCTTTATTTTTACTTATAGATTAATTACTTTTTTTTTCTCTTTAAAACAGTGGTTTATTTTATGCTTCAATTGGGTGATTAGTTTTTTTTTTTTTGCTTGTGTTACTTACAGGCTATCGAACAGTGTGTTTGCTATCGTAATGACTTTGACGGTTCTGACCATATTTTGGATATTATCCGTTCGACCAAATTGAATACTTCCCAAGAAGCTGCAATATTGAGCTGCCTCAAGACAAGAAACTGTAGTCACATGAACAGTATCAAACTGATATGGGGACCTCCTGGTACGGGCAAAACAAAGACAGTTGCGACTCTTCTCTTTGCCCTTCTCAAGCTAAGGTGTAAAACAGTTGTGTGTGCTCCTACAAACACAGCTATTGTAGAAGTAACCTCAAGGCTCTTGTCCTTGTTCAAGGAAAACTGTTCGTCAGAAGTTGCTACTTACGGGCTGGGGAGTATTGCGTTATCTGGAAACCGAGAGAGAATGGGATTAGACAAGAAGGATGATCTTCTCAGTGTGTTTCTTGATGAGCGCATTGGTAAACTTGGTCACCTGTTTTCGCCATCATCTTCTGGATGGAACCAGAGATTAGAGACACTGATACATTTTCTTGGAGACACAGAGTCTGCTTACAATGACTATGTTGAGGAGGAAGAAGAGAACGAGTTTACTTATGGAGAGTTTGTAAGGGAGGTTTTTGATGTGTTAAGTGAAGATCTTGAGAGGGATATGGATGATCTGTACACTCATCTGCCAAAGTCTTTCATTCCTTCCCAAGTTGTGAAGAAAATGATGGCAGCCTGTAAAGCGCTCCAACGTGTCAGATACTTCTTGAATGAGAATGCTTCTAGAGATGATCTCAAGAAAGGAAGCTTTAAACTGGACTGCTTCAACAGATTCATCACTGCTGATTGCCTTAAGGCTCTAGGTTTGCTACCAAAACGTTTTGAGGAGATTCCAGACATGTTGGAAACTGAAGATATCAAGAAATTCTGTCTACAAAACGCGGATATAATCTTCTGCACAGCCTCAGGTGCAGCGGAACTGAATGCAGTAAGAACAGGAACTATAGAGCTTCTCGTAGTTGATGAGGCGGCTCAGCTAAAAGAGTGTGAATCAGTTGCTGCGTTGCAGCTTCCTGGTTTGCGTCACGCTGTTCTTATAGGAGATGAGTATCAGTTACCTGCAATGGTTCATAACGATGAATGCGAGAGGGCAAAGTTCGGAAGAAGCTTGTTTGAGAGGTTGGTTCTACTTGGTCACAACAAGCACTTGCTTGACGTTCAGTACCGGATGCATCCTTCTATTAGCCGTTTCCCAAACAAGGAGTTTTATGGTGGGTTGATCACAGATGCTGAGGTTGTTAAAGAAAGCATTTATCAGAAGAGGTTTCTTCAAGGAAACATGTTTGGTTCCTTCTCTTTTATCAACGTTGGTCGTGGAAAAGAAGAGTTCGGTGACGGACATAGCCCTAAGAACATGGTTGAAGTTGCTGTGATTGCTGAGATCATATCCAATCTTTCCAAAGGTATTGATTAGTAATTACGAATATATATGAATCTGTTTGTTTAATTCTTACTATGCGGTTGATTTTGTAACAGTTTCAAGTGAAAGAAGGATGAAGGTGAATGTTGGGGTGATCTCACCTTACAAAGGACAAGTCAGAGCCATCCAAGAGAGAGTTGGAGATAAGTACAGCTCCTTATCAGGTCAGCTTTTGACTCTAAATGTTCGATCCGTTGATGGATTTCAAGGAGGAGAAGAAGATATTATCATCATCTCAACCGTTAGAAGCAACAGTAACGGCAAAGTGGGGTTTCTCAGTAACCGACAGAGAGCCAACGTGGCACTGACAAGAGCAAGGCATTGTTTGTGGGTGGTTGGGAACGAAACCACTTTGGCTCTGAGTGGTTCGATTTGGGGGAAACTGATAAGCGAGTCGAAGACACGTGCATGCTTCTTTGATGCTGTTGATGAGAAGAATCTGAGAGACGCGATGAATAATGCTTTGCTGGAAGATGTGTCTTCCAGTTTTGGAACTCTTTCGATTGGGAATAGAAGAAGAAGTGGTTGGTAGTTTTTTTTTTTAAAATGGTCTCATTTTCTGTTTTGTATTTTGAGTATTTTTTTTACTTTAAATACTTTGTGTGGGATTATGATTTTATTATGGTATTTTCTATTTTGGTTTCCAAGTTTCACATACAGAATTCAAATTTTCATAATTTGTTAAATTGAAGGTTCTCTTTCTGAACACTTTACCTTATCTCTAACTCTTCCAAAGCAAATTTTGTTTCGGTGGCCGACATGCATTTGTCGCCGGTCGCCACCTCTTTTTGCTTTTTGTTCTGTTCATGTGTATTATTTTGATCTTTTAAAATACCTTTTGAAAATGTATTGGCCATGGGCCTTTAGGCAGAGTACTTAATCAAATTCAGTCTATGAGTTATTGATTATGCTTAGAAGTTTTAAAAGACTCACTAGAGTTAAAGCTTCTCATATAGAGAATTGTTTCAACAAAGTCTTTTTCTAGAATTGTTCAAAGCTGTTCACTATGATTCACATCCGGAGAAAGGCATGAAAACTCTTAATATTAATGGTTGACATGGGGAAAAGTCAAACAAGTGGATTAAACCGGTGAACATTTGTCACAATAATTTATTGCTTCTAAGAACACTCCCATTGACTGTTCAAATGGGGGTTCACACTTTTTCCAAAAAAAAAAGGTATATAATATTAATATTTCTTTCAACTTGTGTCGTTGGAGATCAACTGTAAAGGGCGATTCATGCACTGTATGGTGGGCCCCATGACACGTGACGACCCATCATTAGTCTAATTATTATTATTATTATTTTAAAAAATAAACAAAAAGAATTAAAAAAAATTTAAAAATGCCACATGGCGAACTCCACTCCAGTTTTGCTAATAGGGATGCTTTAAATGGAAAAGAATGACGGCGAGATCTCCAGTAAAACCAAGCGGCGGCTCTTTCCTCAACAAACTCTTAGCATCACACGTAGAAAGACATGCTAAGTAGAACATGTGTTTTGCACTTATCTATATTTTGTTGGGTTTAGGTGGGCCTATTCTATTGGGTTATGTTTATAAAAATCCACTTGTACTTACGTTTGAGATTTGTTCCTAATTTATATGGGTTGAAAAAATGAATTTACAAATTTTCATAATCCCTTATACTATTTGAGGATTATTTTGAAAAATTATAACCTTAATTTTATATTAACTAGGATGTGGACTCCTGTGATTTCACAGGAGAAAATTGATATAAAATTTTTAATATTAATTTTTTAAAAAATATTTCTAAAAATTGAATACAATTCTGTTAAAATATTATCTATTAAAAATTAAATATAAGTTATTTTCAGTATTAATTTTTTTAAAAAAAATTATATTTTTTTGTTAACAATATAAATATTAAAGATAAAATAAAATTATTATAAATATTATTAAAACACTAATCAATATTAAATTTTCACTTATATACTAAATGTTTTAAAGCAAAGCATTTATATATTTGCTAACATATACATTATATCTATCATGAACTCGTTCAATGAAAAGGTACGTGTTATTTAAAAAAAAATACAACTATTTAAAGAATAAACAAGTTTTATGCTTAATTGATCATATATTTAAAATAAAAAACAATTATTATAAAATGAATCAATGGTTAAGCTTCTTCAAATATATAATATGAAAAATATTAAGTGAAAAGATAAAATGGCTAAATTTTAAAAAATATGCAACTCTTTAAATAATCAACATGTTTCTTGTTTAAGTGAAACTATGATGTTGTACTCGAGTTTATAAATGAAACTATTATGAACAAACTCAACCGTGGGATATTAATTTATTTCCTATAATAAATTGATGATGTCATCGGTTAAAAAGATACACTTTAAGATTATAAGAGAATGACACATCTTCTTCTAAAACAATTTAATAATGTCAATTACAATGAAAGAAATTTTTTTAAATTAAATTACAAAACTGTGATAAATTGAAATGTCATATTGATTTTTTCTGATAAAATGATGATGTTGGTGGAAAAAATAAATAGGTATGTAATTAGTTTGTTGTTTACTTGGATTGTAGTCCGAAGATGTGTAAATTATAAACTTAATAATGATTAAATCACACACGATGTCACTTCCTTAAAGAGTATTTCAACCTTATTCCATATTTTGGATAATACAAAATCTCTTTTTATGATAAGACAATCAAAATTTCACTCTTGTTCTAGGCTAAGATAGAAGAAAAACAAAAAGAACTTTAGTGTTTATATTTGTTTCTTCAAAGAACTTATATGATCTTTGAACAATGAATCTCTCACTCGCTCTCTAACTAAATATTGATTTTTGTTTTTATCCATTTGTTTTATATAAAGTGTTAAGAGTTGTAATTATTAAAATCAATAGTTGCAATGGTTAGTCAAGAGTTGCAATCATTAACACCAAATGTTGTAAACACCAAAAGTTGCAATGTTTCATAACATTCACACCCTTTCAGTGATGATTACATTCACACATTTTTGGTGACAATACATTTGCACCCTTTCGGTGACCCGACATTCACACCCTTTCAGTGACAACATATTCGCACCCTTTGACATGATCCGTTCGCACCTCTTAAATCACCACACATTTGCACCTCTTCGGTCACGATACATTCTCACCTTTTCGACCACGACAAGTTCACACCTCTTCGGTCACGACTCATTCGCACCCTTTTAGTTACAACCCATTTACACATTTTCGGCCACGACCCGTTCGCACCCTTTCAGTCATGATACGTTTGCACACTTTTGTTCACGCCCCGTTTGCACCCTTTCGGTCACGACATATTCACACCCCTTTGGTCACGACACGTTCACACCCTAGTCACGACCCATTTGCACTTATTCGGTCACAACACTTTCACACACATTCGGTCACAACTTTTGGTCATGACCCTTTCGTACCTTTTCGGTCACAAATCATTCACACCTATTCGATCATGATACGTTGCACCCTTTCCGTCACGACCCATTTGAACCATTTTAATTACATCCCATTTGCACATTTTCGGTCATGACCCCTTTGCACCCTTTCGGTCACGACCCGTTTGTACCCTTTCGGTCAAGATTCACCGATTCAGTCACAATCCATTCACACTCTTTCGGCAAGACCCATTTGTACCTTTTCGGTCATGACAAATTCACACCCACTCGGTCACGACACATTCACACCCTTTTGGTCACGACCCATTCACACCTTTCTAATTACAACCATTTGCACATTTTCGGTTATGACCCGTTTGCACCCTCTCGGTCTCGACACGTTTGCATTTTTTCGGTCACAACACGTTTATACCTCTGTACTCCACACATTCACTCACATTCGGTCATAACTCATTCACACTTTTTCGATCATGACATATTCGTACATTTTCGTTCACGACACATTCACACCAATTTGGTCACGACATGTTCGCACCATTTCGGTCACGACCCATTCACACCCTTTTAGTTACAACCCGTTTGCAAAATTTTGGTCACGACCCGTTTACAACCTTTCGGGCACGATTCATTCACACTCTTTCGGTCACGACACTTTCACACCTATTCGGTAACAAATCATTCACACACTTTTGGTCACAACTCATTTGTACCATTTTGGTCACGACACATTCGAACTCATTCGGTCACAACACGTTTGCACCCTTTCACTACTTGTTCACATCCTTTCGATCACGATACGTTCGCACCCTTTGGATTATGACGCGTACGCACTCTTTTAGTTATAACCTGTTTGCACCTCTTCAGTCACGACACTTTCTCACACATTTAGTCACAAACCATTCACACCCTTTTGGTCATGACCCGTTCGTACCCTTTCAGTTACGACCCGCATGTACTCTTTTGGTCACGACAAATCCACACCTATTCGGTCACGACACGTTCGCACCCTTTTGGTCACAAGACGTTCGTACCCTTTTGGTCACGATACATTTGTACCCTTTCGTCATGATAAGTTCGCACTCTTTGGGTCACGACACATTCGCACCCCTTCGGTCACAATCCGTTTGCACCTAATCACTCACGACACTTTCACACACATTTGATCACGACCCATTCATATCCTTTTGGTCACGACACATTCACACCCATTTGGTCACAACACATTTACACCCATTTGGTCACGACATGTTCGCACCCTTTCGGTCACGACCCATTCGCACCTTTTTAGTCACAACACGTTCACACATTTTCGATCACGACCCATTTGCAACATTTCGGGCACGACTCAGTGACACCCTTTCGGTCACTACACTTTCACACCCATTTGGTCACAACCCATTCACACTATTCCATTCACGATCCGTTCGTACGCTTTCGGGCGCGACACATTCACACTCATTTAGTCATGACATGTTTGCACCTTTTCGGTCACGACCCGTTCTCACCCTTTTGGTCATGACCCGTTCGCACTTTTTTGGTCATGGCCCACTTGCAATATTTCGGTCACGACACATTCACACCCATTCAGCCACGACTCACTCACATTCTTTTGATCACGATTCGTTCATACCCATTCGGTCACAACAAGTTAACACCCCTTGGATCATGACATGTTCGTACCTCTGGATCACGACACGTTCGTACCTCTTGGGTGACGACACGTTCGTACCTCTCATATCACGACACGTTCACACCTATTTGTTGACGACATATTCGTCTAACATGATATATTTCTGATTTAGAAAGATCTTTTATGTTAACAAAAAAAAGATACAATAATTAATTTTCTTAAATATACAACTCTTTAATGAATAAACATGTCTTATGAGGTTCTTATTATGAAAGGGTTCAAGGATTAAGTTTGTTGAAATATACATTTTTAGGTTATGAAAAATATCCAATGAAAGGGTTCAACGGTTAAGTTTCATGAAAGACTCAACTATTTATGAAATGAACGCGTTTTTTCTTTGCAAACTACTTTTTGATGACAAAAAGAAAAACATTAGGAAAAGGTATGTTGTGACTCCAAAGAGGTGTTTGAAAGAGACTATTCAGTGAAAAGGTACGTTTGTTACTCTTAATGGGATGTGTTCTTTGGAAAAGAAAACCATTCATGGAAGAGTTACCAAACTATTTTTTTGATGACATAAGCAAGAGAACTTTATATCTGTTAGATCATAAAAACAGAAAAATCTGACCGTTTGATGTAAATTTTTTTTTCCTATAAAAATGATGATGTCATTCGTAAACAAAAAGAGGTTTGCTATTATATATATATTACAAGTTGAACTTGTTTTGGTGTCATTACTATATTTCTTCTAACCGCTGATGTGGCATCACTAGAAAGCATTTAGACAAACCTTAATCTAACTTTTATTATCCTAGAGAAGTAACTACTATGTACCTATGGACCAGTATTTAAAACGTAAATGTTTTAGTGCATCTCCTACTACAAAGGTCGATTTGCACTTTTGTAATTATGTAATATATATTAGGGACAAAGGTCCTATATCGGAAATTTGAAAGGATATAAATTAGTATATAAGATAGATGAGTCAATCCATTTATCACTAATTGGTTTTAGGGTGGAAACACATCTAACTTAACATGGTATCAAAATCTGATCCAAACAATCCAACTCGTTCCACTATAGATCCCGCCAAAAGTCGACCCATCAATCCATGTCTAAAAATTTTGAGATTAACTCTCAATATCAAGATAGCGTATTAGGGAACAAAAGTCTCACATCAGAACTTGAAAAAGATATTAACTAATGTATAAGATAGATGAGCCAATCTACTTATCACCAATTGTTTTATGTTGAAAGTCCATCTAATTTAATAATATATACATTTAGTTCTCAAAGTTTCTTTATTCCAAATTTTCTCCAACAATGGATAGAACTGAATAATGAATCAGTTGAGGAATAAACAAAGCATATCAAGACAACAAATTCACATCAAAACGAGTAAATATTTCACAACAAAAAGTAACCAAACACTACAAGAAAACAGCGTTATTCTGACGGACGTTCCGACGGAAAATGAAATCCTCGGAAATTACCGAGGACATTCCGAGGAAATTCCGAGGAAACAAAATTTTATGTTTCCTCGGAATTCCCTCGGAATATTCCGAGGAAATTCCGAGGAAACCACTAGCCGTCGGAATTTTCTGATGGAATACCGAGGAAAGTTTCTCTCCTCGGAAAATACCGATGACTTCCGACGGAAATATAGACGTTAGAGAGCCGTTTGAGAGCCGTTGGGGAATTCCGAGGAAATTCCGACGGAGTAGCCGTTTGGCCTCGGAATTCCGTCGGAATTCCCTCGGTATCGCCGGGCATTTCTCCAATAAAAACACACACTCCTCTTCTCCTCATTCACTCCATATCTCCATCCTCCCTCTTACTCTCTTTACACACGAATTTTATTCATAAAAACATGTCTTCTTCAAACTATTTTCGTTCTTGGATCGATCGACCTCATTTGGATCCGAACACGAGGTTGCTTACGGATGAATACCAACGAGGTATAACCGAATTCATGGGGTTAGCTCAACGACAACCGGAAGCAGTAACAGGTAAGTTAAGATGTCCTTGCTCTAATTGTAAAAATAGAAAGGTTATTAAAGAGTGGAATGTTTGGAGTCATTTATATTTGAATGGGTTTACACGAAGTTACAAAATTTGGTATCATCATGGAGAAACTGATTATGAACATGGTAGTACTAGTGAACCTCAGCCTGCGATTAGATTAGATGATCCAATTAGAACGGAAGTAGATTATGGGGTAGGTACTGAGCAGATGGTAAATGATCATTTTAGAAGGGAAGATTTACCCACTGCTGAAGCTAGGAGATTTTATGGTATGTTGGATGCTGGAAAGCAACCATTGTACGAAGGGTGTAGAGATGGTCATTCAGCTTTATCATCTGCTACAAGACTAATGGGCATTAAAACAGATTATAATTTGGCTGAAGACTGTGTGGATGCGATGCATTGCTGATTTTGTTAAAGGTATTCTACCCGAGGATAATGTAGCTCCTAGTTCATACTACGAGGTTCAGAAACTCGTAGCTGGTCTTGGTTTATCGTATCAGGTAATAGATGTATGCATCGATAACTGCATGATTTATTGGAGGGTGGATGAACAGCGGCGTACATGCAAATTTTGTGGAAAGCCTCGTTATAAAGATACGAGTGGAAGAGTTCCAGTGCCATATAAAAGGATGTGGTATTTGCCTTTGACGGAAAGGTTGCAGAGGTTGTATATGTCTGAACGCACAGCACAACCAATGAGATGGCATGCGGAGCATTCAACAGATGGTGTCATTAGACATCCTTCAGATGCAAAAGCTTGGAAGCATTTCCAATCAACATATCCTGAATTCGCATATGAGAGAAGAAATGTCTACCTTGGATTATGTACTGATGGTTTCAGCCCGTTTGGCAAGAGTGGAAGACAGTATTCTCTATGGCCAGTCATTCTTACACCATACAACTTACCCCCAAACTTGTGCTTGCGACGAGAGTTTTTATTTCTCTCCATTCTCGTTCCCGGACCAGAGCATCCTAGGAGATCACTTGATGTGTTTCTTCAGCCACTAATATATGAGTTGCAACAACTATGGGCTCAAGGTGCTGAAACATACGACGTTTCGTGTAAAGAAAACTTTAAAATGCGGGCAGTACTAATGTGGACAATACGTGATTTTTCAGCATATGGTATGTTATCTGGATGGACAACACATGGGAGGCTATCATGTCCATATTGTCAAGATGACACAGATGCTTTCCAACTAAAGAATGGAAGGAAAACGTGTTGGTTTGACTGTCACAGACGATTTCTACCACCTGATCATCCATACCGTCGGAGTAAGACTTTGTTTAGGAAGAACAAGCAGGTGTTTGATGGTCCACCTGAGGAAGTTAGTGGGAAAGGTTTGAAGACACAACTAAGAGATTTTGGTGCAGCAAGGACGCCAGACGTCGGTGGACATGAGCATTTTCCGGTAGATGCTGTTGGAGACCTACATAACTGGCACAAACAAAGTATTTTCTGGGATCTGCCATACTGGGAGGATCATCTGCTAAGGCATAATTTAGATGTCATGCATATTGAGAAGAACGTTTTTGACAATCTCATGAACACGATCCTTAATGTTCAAGGTAAAACAAAGGATAATTTGAAGTCAAGACTAGATTTAGTCGATATATGCGCTCGTTCAGAACTTCATGTTGATGAGAATGGTAGGGCTCCTTTTCCCATATACCGACTTGATGCAGAGGGAAAAGATGCGTTCTTTGATTGGATTTCAAACGATGTGGAATTTCCAGACGGTTACGCATCTAATTTGCGTAACTGTATTGACAGAAAGGAAGGAAAGTTTACTGGCTTGAAAAGTCATGATTGTCATGTAATGATGCAGCGCCTCCTTCCGTTTGCCTTCAAGGAACTATTACCACGAAAGGTTCATGAAGCAATTGCAGGGATAAGTGGTTTCTTCCGCGATTTATGCACGAGATCAGTGACTCTTGAAGGTATTGCAAATTTGAAGACTAACATAGCCGTGATTCAGTGCAACCTTGAGAAGATATTTCCTCCCTCATTTTTTGATGTTATGGAGCATCTTGTTATTCACCTGGCAAGAGAATTGGAACTTGGTGGTCCTGTGCAGTATAGATGGATGTATTTGTATGAGCGGTATATGTTCCATTTGAAGAAGAAGGTGAAAAATTTAAGTAGGGTGGAAGGTTCTATAGTCGCACAAATGATCAATGAAGAAACTTCAAACTTTGCCGAGTACTACTTTCCAGCAGAAGTTCAGACCAAAAACAGAAGACCTGCTCGGCATGATGATAGAGGCGAACGGGCAACATATCATGTTATGGTTCCAGACATTTTCACAGACGTTGGACGACTTAGCGGAAAACCAAAGGACCGTCGGCTTACTGAGCTGGAGCGTAGTCATTTGCAAACATATTTGCTCACCAACTGCGAAGACGTTCTTCAATATGAGAGGTAAATAAATTAGCTTACAAATTTTTATTTTTACAAGTTGAAATTTAAATCTTATTTAATTACATTATTGTCATCATATGTACAGGATTTTCATGGCACAAAAGCGATTCGAATATAGATACGCCACAGAGGACGAACTAGAAGAAATTAAGCAGAGAGAATTTGCTGGATGGATGTTTACTTATGTGAGTGATTTAAACAAATTAAAATATCATTTATCACATATTTATCTTAATTCACATTTATTGATATAACATATATATGTGCTATTAATAGGTGTCTGCTAGTTTGGCCAGAGGTGAAACAGTTGACGATTGGATACGCGAGATGGTCGTTGGACCAAGCTGTGTTGTGAAGTCATATCCGAGATTTTGTACTCGAAGATATGTATTCACAACTAAGAAGAGGAGACGTTCGAGTACGACTTATGATGCTGGCATCAGGAGATGATGTATACTACAGACACATACAGGAGATTTTGGAAATCAAGTATTTGGGCATGGTTGGATTGCGCTGTATTGTTTTCTATTGTGATTGGCACGACAACACTACAGATCGAGGTGTGAGAACAGATGCATTTGGTGTTACATCAGTACATTCGAGGCGAAAGCTGCAACATTATGATCCTTTTATTCTTGCTTCTCAGGCCGATCAGGTATTGATTTATAATTTTTGAGAATGATTCATCACCATGTGTATTAATTTGTAACTTTACTAATGACTTTTTTAAATGTTACAGGTTTGTTATATCAAGTACCCTCAGGTAAGGAACAGAGATAATCCATGGGTTACTGTTACAAGACTCAACCCAAGAGGCAGAGTTCATGGAAGTTCTGAGATAGAAGACCCACTACAAACAAGCACATCCGGCAACTTAAGTGCAACAAATGATTTAGCTGGAGTTGGTCTTGTAGTCGATTTAACCGATTTCGCAGAGGAAGCCGTCGTTCACGCAGAGGATGAACCAGTTATTGGAGAGTTTCACCAAGATCCAGATTCAGATTCATCTGGTGATGATGACTCAGAAACAGACTAGCGTCGACTTTTTTTTTTCCAGAAATACCGAGGAAATTCCGAGGGAACACATGTTTTCCTCGGAATTCCGTCGGAATTTACACTGCCTATTTAGGGGTTTGGTAAACCCTTAATTTCCTCGGAATTCCGTCGGAAAAGACCGAGGAGTTTCCGAGGAAGTTAAGGAAAAACAAACCTTCCTCGAAATTCCCTCGGAATTTTCCGAGGGAATTCCGAGGAAGGTTTGTTTTTTTTGAATATTACTCGGAATTCCGTCGGAAAATTCCGAGGGAATTCCGAGGAAAAGAGGTTTTAAACCGATAACAACGTCTGTAGGCTTGAATAACAGGTATATAACCATCATTAAGTGTATTAACTAGATGATGAAGTCAAATTTTGGTGTTTTACCCGAGAACATGATCCTTTTACAATTGCATGAACAAAAACCACACAACATATAAGAGAAACACTTATACATTTTAACAAATGGTAAAGAGAATAATTACAATTTTTTTTTGAATTTTTGTTATTTCATGGTTTATGATCACCTATACAAATAATCATCAATGGTATGTATTACCTTTGTATAAGAAATGAAATACGACAAAAAAAATCGATGTTTTGAAACCCCAAACCTTCTTTCCTTGGAATACCCTCAGAAATTACCGAGGGTATTTCGAGGAACGGTATTCCCTCGGAATAATTTTACTTAACCGGGTAAACCAAGCCGCCAAATATTTCGCGAAAATTGAGTAAACGATATTCCGAGGAAATTCCGACGAACAGGTAAATTCCGAGGAAATTCCGACGGATAATTTCCGTCAGAATTCTCGACATATTAGGTCAAGCCGAGACCTTTCTTCCTCATTTCTCTCTGCCTCTTCCTCGCGAACTCTGCTTCTCCCTCTTCTCCTTCGACGATTTCCGGCCATTTCCGGCGATTTCTCCCCAATCTCATTCCCAAATCATGTAAGGACCCTATCCCTCTCTTTTAGATTCCAAAATCGAGTTTGATTATGGTGTTAGGGTGATTTTTAAAGATTTGTGTTAGGTTGAATGGTTTAATTGTGTAGTGATAGTTTTGAATATGGTTTTTTGTGAGGATTGTGATTATTTTTTGTTATTGAGAGTTTGATAATGGTATTAATTTTTGGTTTTAGTTTTTATTAATTTTGTGGTTATAAACATGTAATTAAAAACGTTTTTGTAATTAAAAACATGTAATTAAAACGTTTTTGTAATTAAAAACGTTTTTGTATATAAAAATTATTTTATTTAACTGTTTTAAATTTATTTGTAATTAAAAACGTTTTTGTAATTTAAAACATGTAATGAAAAACGTTTTTGTAATTAAAAACGTTTTTTGTAATTATTAAACTATTTTTATTTATTACAACTATTTTTTTAATTAAAACTATTTTTTGTAATTATTAAAACTATTTTTTGTAATTATTAAACTATTTTTTAATTAAAACTATTTTTTGTAATTATTAAACTATTTATTGAATTCTTAAAATTTATATTTATTAGAACTAATTTTATATGTTTTTTTTAATTTAAAGGTCTTATGATGATCCGATCGCGGCTCGACAGCGTCGTTCTCGTGGTAAGACGGGGAGCCACTCTCGGGCTTCATCCAGCCAGTTTCAGGGTTCCGCTTCGCCCCACAGCTCCTACCATAAATCTCCCTCTCCAATTCCCCCTTCTGCACCCGCTTATGCACCCGCTTATGCACCCGCTCCTGCACCTGCTCCTGCACCCGCTCCTGCTCCTTATGGTCCTTCGGGAGTGATGATTGTTTCGGATTTGGTTCGACAGCCCGGTCGTGAACATCTTCCCTATCTCACTCCGTATCCACGTGAACGGGGTCAAACATGGTAATTAAACATATATTTTTTTATTGTAATTTGATTCATCATTAATAATTTGTTTTTTTATTTGGTTCAACCGATCCTCGAATGGGATCAGTGCGTGGATCAACCGTATGATGTACTCGGCCCTCGACTACGGACATCCGACTTTCACCGACTTCCCTATCGACAAACAACATCTGTAGTTTCGTCAGTTTGTGGTATGTATTCAATTTTTTTACTTATATTTTTAATCTTTAATATAAATTTTCTACTAATTCTGTTTTTTTAGCAAGAATTTACCTGGAATGCCGATGATACGCTCTTTATCTATGATCACTTTGTCCATAAAGTTATGGACAACTATGGGAAGCAAATACACAACTTTTTCGATAGAAATATTATATATCGTCCATTAACTATTACCGATACTTTAAAATATTATATCAACAATCTTTTGTATTAAAAGAGAAGTACAATTTTTCTAACACTGGATTTATCATTAGGAAGATTGGATCAAAAGACCCAAACAAGGACGAAGCCTTGGAGTACCGTAACAGACTTAGGAAACTAGCACAACTGGGAAGCAACAAAGCACAAGGAAGAAGAAAACAAGAAATAAGCAGGAAAGAAAACCACCAGTAGGTGGCATCACAGGACATCGCTCTTAACACAACCACAACGGTAGGAGAGCGTGAGATCAATAAGGCTGAGGATAAGATTCTTGCAGTAATATAGCCTATAGCCAGGAAGGACCTCCAGTAGCCACATAATACTGCAGACGAGAATCTTCAGTGACACTCGAAGCGATTAAGGAAGCAACCTTGTTCTTATCTTTCACAGATGTTCCAGCCTCCACTCTCTAAAGCCCGATAAGCTCATCAGTATAGCCTCCACCATTTGACTGATAGCTGGATGATCTGGGGAGCCGTGGAAAGTCTCTCTAAGTTCATCAGACGAAGTTTCAAAGAGGACTCTCTGCATCCGTAAACTCGCCATGTCTTTCACCACCCACAACAGAGTAGAGAGGTCATAAAATACAGACTGCACAGAGTGAGAAAAGGCTCTTCTACTATGCACAATCGCCTTTCCATCCTTATCCCGAACTATCCAAGCACCCCCAGTGTGACTGAAGTGATTTAACCATGACTCTGCAATGTTACATTTGACCCATCCTTCCAAGGGTTTAGACCACACATTGCATATAGTAGATATCGGTCTGAGAGGAGGATGGCAAGACACATTGACTGGCATCTGCAGTTTACGCCATATTTCAGCTTCTAAAATTGCCTTATCCAAAACAACATTAGCATCTAATCTTGTGTGATCAAAGCAAAAGTCATTTCTCGCTTTCCATATATTCCATATGATACAAGGGAAGGCTTGACCTGTTTCTGGAGCTAAGGTTCAAAAAGAGAGATTTAGACCATGATCCCGATGGAGGCATCGGGACTGATGATAAATCCCAAACATCTCTTGCAAAGCGACAGTGAAATAACACATGACCAATGTCCTCAGGAGCCTGACCACAAGAAGAGCAAGTAGTATCCAGCTGAATGCCCCGTGATCTCAACCTTTCCTTTACAGCCAATGAACCAGAGAGGATGCGCCAAAGAAAATGTCGAAGTTTTGGAGATGTTTTAGATTTCCACAAAGACGTCCAGAGATGCTTTCCACGTGACAACCTATCGTGGTTGTATTTTGAAACTCCATTTTGCATATGCCGTCACACTTACGGACGAATATTAAGAGTTAAGGAAATATATTTATCTTGACTCCACGGTCTGTTTTTAAAGAAAAAAACGTTTTTTCGTATCGCGTTTGGTTTGTTTTCGATTCTTCTATTTCCAGTAACTTTTGCTTTTATTAATTTATTTATATCAATTCGGGTTTTTCGGCTTCTACACTTTTAACTCTTAATCGCTTTATATCGTAAGCTTTAATCAGATTGATATGCATTTTAATGAAACAATTTAATTGGATTTATAAATGGTATTTATTTGTTTTAGAATGGTTTTTGCGATTTGCGTTAAGCATCTCCGCGAGACGTTTCTTGTTTCGAGTATAAACGCCTTTGCGGTTTGGTTTTAGCATTTTCGGGAAACGTTTTCCATACATGATTATTAAAATATTTACAAAAGGGTTTGTTTCACGGACGCTTTAATTAGCAAGTTTGTGAAATGATCTAAAAATCTAACACAAGCGATTCTACGAAAGCTTCTAACGAGTTTGCAAATTGTTTACCGGCTTTTATTTGGTCATATATGGTGATTAAGAACACTTTTGAGCAGATTTTTAGTAAATCCAGATGGATAATAATATTATGCGGTTAAACAATTATTTTCATAAATAATTTATTTCTTATGGTGTACTAACACACATTTTTGTTTGTTGTTTTTTTAGAAAAGCAAACATGACTACCGATATCAACAACAACACCATTGAGGATCAAACCCCACTCAATGTTACTGATGCAACCGTGACAACCGCTGATGCAACAGAAACAACCGCTGCAACAATGACACTTACCCTTTCAGTGGGTAATGTTGCTGATGAAACCACGGGCCGTAGCCTGTTCGGTGCTTGTCACTATCAAACGGGTTCTTTTCAAGGAGCCACAAGTTCTCCGGTAGCAGTTCCAACTCCTCCAGCAATACCTAGCTTGTTCACTCAAAGATTAATGCTAGACAAGTTTGATGGCATAAGAAGATGATGTTCTTCCTGACAACAATGAAGATTATGTTCTTCTTAACAACAATGAAGCTGGATATATTCATCCAGGAGGACAAGCCCCTTGTCTGACATATAGGTTCATTCTGACTTCATCTGCAAATGATACATTTTGAGTCGCCTCATTGACCCATTGTACCGCGTCTATTGTGGATTCCTACGGTGAAAGAGCTATGGAGATAAAGGTTCCAAGATTGATCCCCAAACTCCTGGACTCATAATAGTCTTCTTCGATTTTTGATCGTTACCAATCCTCATCGTAGACCATCTCTGAAACTTTTACCGACCATCTCCAGTTCTAGCTCGTACGCTCTTGATTCGATTTGACCAAAAGTCTTCTATTAACCCATAATGATGATTGAAATTGAGTCTTACTTGAATTGATGACTTCGAAAATTCTCTATGATCGACCTCGACCATATCGTAGCTTAGGTTCTATCTCCTCGAACAATTCTTGTTTTTACTCAGCCATTCTTCAAAATTCCTCGACCAAACCTCCATTTACATCTCCTAATAGCATACTTCTCCAGGTGTTAGTCGATCACAAGTTGTTGACTTTGCGTTGAATTGATACCCTAGATAACGGATATTACATTCTCCCCTCCTTAAAATGAATCCGTCCTTGAATTCTTGTCGTACCACGCTTCTGCTGCGCTACTCTGACTTCTCATTCTTCTGCTAGCTTCCACTCTACTATGTCTTATACTAACCGCCTCACGCTGTTTGAACTCCAACTCTTCTTTCTTATGCTACAATCCTTCATTTTCTTATTCTTCTTTACTATGATTCTCACTTCGGAAATGTCTTCAACTTCTTCGATCTTTCTCCCTTGGTCATTGATTCCTCCTTGTAATATTCACAATCTTTCTTCAAAACTTCGCCTTCTCATAACTTCACTTCTATATTTTCTCCAAACAAATCACCTCTTTGCTATACCATCCGGCTTAGTCGATATACACAAACTCGCAAGTCTTCTTGGTGCATCTTTTGAAGGTGGGGGTCCTTCTAACACCACAACAACTCAAAACATATGCATGGCTATAAATATAGGTTGGTTACCTAACTCTAGGTTCAACACAAGCGCAAAGGGATTTCTAAGGTTCTCACTTAACCCAATCAATCAACTCCCTAACGCAAACCAACCTACCACAACCTTGCGATAATATCTATACACCAGACTATTACTCGCTACTAGGATATCACAATCCTATGCAGTTCTAAACAGAGCGATAAACACACAATTGCACCAGCAACACACAACATACAATTACTAAGCAGCTAAACAATTTCAACACACAATACACAACTCGACTCATAAACACACAATGAAGGAGTTCAGCACCCACTTACCTTAGCTTGACACAAGATCAACGATGAGGGTTACTACCATGCCTAACACTAGCACGGTTTCTATGGTTTACTCCTCTTGCCGCGGTTGGATCTGATCGATCAGGGCGAGATGGAGGGATGATGGAGATGGGTGCAGCTCGGAATATGTTAGAGTTAGGACATTCTGCTGCAAAGTGTCCACCAGCTTCAGACGAACAAGATACCACAAAGCTGCTAAGATCTGGCGGACTCTGACACTTGTACACTCTCGAACATGATGCTCACTTACCCCACATAGACCACAATAATCATCCACTAAGACTTTGCTAGAGATGTTAGCAATCTGTGACGGTCCTCCTCTTGCACTTCCCAATGTTCCATGCATTCCACTTGGCCACACCGGAGTGTTCTCCATTGCTCTTTCTTCAGTTCCAGAATCTTGCTAAACTTCCACTTCAATGTTTGCTTCTTCCGCTGCCGGGTTGACTAGATTTGGCTTGCTTGACATAGGCATCGGCTCGTAGTAATACAAGTAGTAACGGTTAGACATCTGCCCCAAACTACCTTCAGTGAGACAAGATCCCTCAAAGTTTGGCGTCAAAGCGAACAACGGATTCCACTCTTGCATTTGATACCGTCTCTCTCGACTGCGGCCTAAGGTCGGCAACCCGTACCGTGGTCGAGAGTTTTCTCAGTCCGGACAAGACTAATATTAGAATTTACGAGGATTTTTAATTTAAAACATACATTTTATTTCTATCACAAAGTCGGGAACTCGATGGTGTCCGTTGACATGCATATTTTTATTGTTTTAGCAAAGTATAAATATCCTAAACAAATAACTATCAAATTTACCCTAGTCTTAACACATAAATAGTACTCTTGCCAAAAGATATCGTGTATAGTACTTAGGGATCGAACCCACAGAGAGCAATGACACACAATAGATTTTTTATTTCTAAAGATTTAGCTAGGTGAATATATATATTAGTGGAAAACAATCAGTTAAGGAAATATTTATTATCAAGAAGTATAGATGCAATACGGAAATATGCTAAAAATGTAAATATGGAAATAATGCAAATATGAAAATATTCTAATAAACTAACTTGATGCAAATGTAAATATGATAGATATAGGGTTTCAATCCTAATTGATTATAGTGGATAGGAAGCATAAATTTGTAAATATACTTGAACTCAAATATTAACTATTATGACCCTTTTAACTCCAACTCTCGTATGCGAGCAAAAGGAAAGATCATCGATCGACGGCTAAGGCCTGATGTCAATCGATGGTGAAATCAGAAGAAAGTGTGAACGAGATTTGATAAGTCAACCAGACTTATTAGACCAGCTCTCGCATGCGCCTAACAGCCTAGTTCAATGGAGTTTATTCTGGCACAGAACCTACTCTCATAGTCATCCATGCCCTACTTTTGAGATCCTAGTTAGCTACTCTAGAATGCAAGCATTAAGCACAACTCAATTGATGGCTATTAACTGAACTAGCAATCCTACTTTTGGGCTAACCCATGATTGCTATCATGCAACCCTAAATCTAGTTGATGACTACTCAGACATAATGAAAGAAATAACAATAGTCTGAATATAATGCATAAATAAGTATTGGGGTTTCAATACAAATCTCCCTAAGGAGTTATTAATCTTCTCCCCCAAAAACCTAGAACTATAAAGCTATGTAACTTGTGTCAAGCCTTGCTAACGCTTGTACTTGCACACTCTACATGCTCTCAATACATAAGTATAAATATAAAAACCCTAAAACTTAGGTCAAAACTCGTCTAGGGCATTCTTGTTTTTTGTGTTCTAAACTTGGGATTTTCAATCGGGTGTCTGCAATTTGGGCATCGATCGATGGCAAGTGTGCAGCATCGATCGAGCTTGGTCTTTCATCATTGTCGTCTCCAAGGTTGTGTCGTCGATCGATGAAAGGCTTGTACTTTGACTCCTCTGATAGTCAGCTACGGATTCTTCTACTTTAAATGTTCTAAAAGATCCAAGTATCTCCATATATCTCCAAAACGTTCATGTACCTGTAAATACTCTAAAACACATCCTAGACACACATAATAGACCCTAAATAGAGCCTATAACATGGTCTAAAACTGATAATAAATATGCTATATCAACTCCTCCAAACTTAACCTTTTGCTTGTCCTCAAGCAAACTAAGCCTATGAAAGAGGTTTTGAAAAGCGAAGACTCACATAATGTCTAAGTATAACTGTCACCTTACTTTGTTGCAACCACATCATATCAAGTCAATCAATGAGAAACTTTATATACTCTATTCTAGTATAGCAAACAAATCCATTCTATCAACAACTTAGCAAATACTAGTCTGACTCACCCCTCGACTGATTTCATATTTTTGCATAAAATAAAAGTGTAGGCTTTACCTTGAGAGTATCGATCAAAAGACACATGGTCTCTACCTCTGCAAGTATCTGAACAACTAGGCACAAAGTCTTCTCTGATTCCTTTCTTCCCCCTTTTCTCTCTGAATCTTTCTAGATTGCAAACTTAATGGAAAATGATGTTGATACAATCCATCTTGCCATCTCATTTTCGATTTTCCTCTTCTCTTTCTTTTTTTTTTCTTTTTCCTTTTGAGAAAAGTTGTAGGCGAATAGTGGGGTCATCGGTAATGTACCTACCCCTCGCTTCAAAAAATATGAGATCGTTACTCCAAATTAGAATAATGGGGTCATAGGTAATTTACATACCCCTCTGCATCTCGGGAAGTCATCTCAATCTTTTAAGCTATTAGGTATATGCTGAAGAGAAAGAGGGAAGGAAATGAAAGGTGCAATGAATTGTACCAACATACTTGCAGAAGGAATCTGATCCACTGTATACCAAGCTCCAAAGCAAGCAAATAATGTCAGGATTAGTGTTGGAAATCAGCTTCGGTTCCTTCAAACTTTCTAAGCAAGTGCGATATAGTGGCATGATGATCCACTTTGGTATATCTATTAATCTCTGCAACAACCTTCTAAAAATTGTGCTAAAGTGTGGTTAGTCAATAATAAATCTTGATCATAGTCCCCTTCTTGACTCAATAAATTTTTTGAAAAAACTTATAAAGATAGTAGATAAAGCTCAAAATCAAATAGCACTAGCGAATCTCCCCCAGACTTAAATTACATTATCTCCAGTGTAATCTATCTCGGATTGGTTAAAAATAAATAAATCATAAGTAAATAGTTTAAGTAGAAAATTCGATAACAGACTCTGTAGAAGAGTATCGATTGATGGTAGGCGTGTATGGTCGATCGATGGTCGCGGTTCAATGTCGAATGATGGTGCCTTTGTGGTGTCGATCGATGGTGGTCTTAAGCAGTCAATAAAATAAAGTAAAAATCAAAATAAATAGTAGTATAAGTAAAAACAAAATAAAAGCTTACTAAACAGTGGATTGCCTCCCACTCATCGCTTGGTTATAGTCTTAAGTTCGACGTTGTGAACTCTCTGACTAGCATGAAGTTGGGTTAACACTTGGAAGACAAGCGTCTACATCTTCTTTGCTCTTGTGAAACCATGTACTAATGAAGCTCCTTATTGCCTCATCACCTCTGGTTTTCTCATCCCTTGTAACCGCTCTGGCAAACTCCATTGAATGCATTCCCTCTTGTAGTTTCTAAATATTGCGCTGTAGCATTCTAAGTCTGGCAGCTGTAGTCTCTAATAAATACTCCAATTGCTGAGAAATATCTTCCTTCATCAAGCTCTGAGAAAAAATAATCTCATCAAACCCATCTTCTAATTCTATTTCTGCTGTCGTCTTTTGTCCGTTGTATTCAGTGTCGATCGATGGACTAATGTTGCCGTCGATCGATGTCAGTTCATCTGCCCCAATCGCATACTGTCTCTGAACAGTATCCAAATCTTGCTTCATCTCATCCATGCGTGTAGTCAAACCGGTGAGGCAGTTGTCTATAGGATAGTAGCCATCATCAGCCTCTTGAAGAAATCATCCAGTAACATCTCTTGAGCTCTATAGATCTCATGCACAAAATCGTCAGTCTCTTCTCTGCTATAAGTCTGTTGATCCTTCCTAGACATAGCGATCTTTGCTGCATGTTCTGGTAAACATATGTGGCTCTGCTCAAACAAATTAACTCTCTATAGAACTGATCTGATGTCTTCAGCTTGCACATTCACTACCCTTTCATCTGTATCTCGTGCATTACCATTCTCATCTCTGTAGATGCCATACTCATCTTTCTTTTCCCAGCGGAAAATTCTGTTGCCCTCAATATCAAAACCTCTCGTGCCTTGCTCAAAACGCCAATCGATCGATGACCTGATAGTGCTATCGATCGATGGATGCTTAAAAGTGTATGGATCAGTATGGATCGGCTCGTTCTTCTGCTCCTCAATGTCGATCGATGCTGAATGGTGCGCATCGATCGATGGCTGCTGCTCCTGTCCAAATAAATTACCCGATCCTTTAGCCATAATAAGGGCATCTGCTAAATCCTTTTGAGAAAAATGTAGGATTCTCCAATAAAGAGCCTTGTACGTCCCTCTGAATCTCTGAAAATTCCAAACTTGTCTGGTCTAAGATTACCAATATCTGTATCTTCTGCTCCAAGTTCATGTTCTGCTTCTAGTTTGATGTCATTCGATGGCCAGGAGTAGTTTGTGATCGATGCTTGATTATATACTCTCGCGTTCATCACCCATCCAGCGTCTTCTGATGCCAGGCCGCGATATTCAATCTGTTCTTCCTCTCTATAATCTTCATCGTATACATCGCATATAGGATGCATGTCGATCGATGGTGTATGGTGACCGTTGATCGATGCTCGATAACCAGATTGTTGTGCGAAAAGTTTTCCAGCTCCATTAGCCATGGCAAGATTGTCTGCAATATCTTCCTTCGTGACATTTAGTAGTCTTCCATCCATAGCTCTTGCGTAACCGTTAGTATCTCTCATGATACCAAACTCGTATGGTTGTAGATAACCATATTCCTTCTCGCATTCGGCATCTGAAGCTACTTCGGATGCTGCTTCTTGGTTAGTTTCGATCGATGGCTTAAGGTTACTGTCGATCGATGTCGATTTCCCGAGTCGATGGGAAATATGAAAAACACCAGCCTCTTCCATAGAAATACCACGGTACTCGATCATCTCTTCTTCTCTGTAGTCTACGTCGTACTCGGGGTAGGCTGTGTTGTTATCACCATCTATTTGGTAGTTATTGAATGGTTCTGGAGTGTGAGTGGCGATCGATAACAATGGGTGGCTGTCGACCGATTGCTGAACTACAAGCGTGTTAATCGATTGTCTGGGCTGGGTGTCGATCGATGATCCATCCTCCGATTCTTCATTGAAGTCATAATCGCAGAACCATGTGGCCACAAGTTTTGCACCATCACACAATTTCGTGAAGGCATGTTTATTCTTATAAATTTAATAATAAACATCATGATCAATCAAGGAAAGGCACAACCTGTTTGTCCTCATGTCGCAAATAGCTCCCACGGTAGCCATGAAAGCTCTTCCAAGTAACAAGGAAGAATTCCAATTGATCTGGATATCCATTACGTGGAAGTCTATCGGGACTAAGACATCCTGAATTTTCAGTGGGACATCTCTACAAATACCTCCTGAATCAACTCTGGAGCAATCTACAAATATGAAGGAATCGCTGGAAGGCTCCACTCTCAGGTTCAACGTTTCTGCCATAACTATAGGTATGATGCTCACCGATGATTCAATATCACAAAGGGCATTAGGGTATTTGTTGCCCTTGATAAAGCATGGAATCACAAATTTCTCATGATCACTTTTCTTCTTTAGACATGTCCTTTGTTTCATCTTTTCTCTGAGATGATTGAACATAACATTTATATCATCGTCTGTCGCCCTTGTTTCTCTGAAAAATATCCACAATCTGTGAGTATAATAAGCTTCATCAAATGGAGTATCTAAAGGAATTTTGAAAACGCTTTTGGTAAATATCCATCTCTTTTTCATTGACTTCTCTGCGTAGATGTTTGGGAATCTTTTGCTTCCTCCTGGAGTGTCCCTCATCTTCTCTATTAAGATCCATACTTTCAGATGTGTCAGTATACTGTTCTGAAACCGTTCTTGTTGGACGCACAATCAAGCTCGCATTGATGCTTGGCAGTCGAACTGGCTTCCGCATCTGTCGATCGATTCCTCCATCTCTTTGTCGGTCGATTGTCTGGTAGTAAGAAGATCCATAAGTTCTGTTGTTGTTGAAGGGCTATCGCTATGAACCTTGAGTAAAGCTACTCCTTTGACCATTCCCATAGGAGTTACTGTTGAAACCTGGATTCCCTTTTCTCTAGAAACCATTCCCATCAATATAGTTCACATCCTCGTCTTCAATCTCATCATCTCCAGACTCTATTGCTTCTACTTCTGCAAAAGTGACTTGCTTCCTGAAGAATTTCTGAACATTGTCCAGCTTTACCTTGACCTCTTCAATCTGATCCTTGCTCATAGTTGGAGTTGACTTCTTCCTTTCAAAGTCTGTGTTATTGGTGCTGCCACTGGATGCCAGATTCTCAATCAACCTTGTAGCTTCTTCAAGGTTCATAGTGCTGAAATTTCCCTCACTAGTTGTGTCCAAAGCCACCTGATACTGTAATCCAATACATCTAAAGAAAGTGCTGAGAAGTTGCGCTTCATTGAACCCATGATGTGGACAATCTCTTTGGTATGATTTGAATCTGATCCAAGAGTTGCTGAAAGATTCTGAGGGTTCTTGTGAAAAAGTAGCAATCCTGCTCCTCAGATCTTCTGCTCTTGTGTCATCAAAGAAGTTGCGCAAGAAAGCATTCTTGATGTCATTCCAAGATGTCAGGTATCCTGGTGGTAACTGCTTAAGCCAGTATGAAGCTTCTCCAGCAAGTGAGTACTTGAAGAGCTTACAAAAGAGATAGTCCTCATGGACTTCATTGGCTTTGATAGCAGTAACTAGATCCTCAAATCGCTCCAGATGATCCATAGGGTGCTAATGTCGTAACCCATGGTAGGGTGTTTGTGCTACAAGTCCAAAGAAGGTGGGCTTGATTTTAAAATCATTCCCTTGAAAATTTGGAGGATGAATGGCGGATCCATTGGCGTAGAACTGGTCTAGATGGTTGTAGTTAGCCATTGTTCTCTGAGCAGCTTGGGCATTAGCTTCTGGTTGAGCTCATGCAGCGTCTGCTTCTGCTTCCATATCAAGGATAATGGTCCCTTGATCGTCTATCTTTTGACCTGCTGCATTACGCAGATGATCGTCTTGATAATGTAGGTTCCCATTCTCATCTCGAACCAATATTAAAGTTGCAACCATCTGAACTCGTCTGCTTCTGTCGATTGATGCGGGTAATTTGCTGTCAATCGTCGCTATGTGATCACTGTCGGTCGATGGTTGAGTTCTGATGTTTGTCGATGTTGTCCGTAAAGAAGTGTTGGTCGACGCGGTATATGTGTTGTTGATCGATGCTTGTCGTCTTTCTTTGCAGATTGTATGCTCGAGTTTATTGGGGTCGGAGAAAAGTAGTTCTTCTCCTTTATTTATGCTGGTGTGTCTTTGCATGCACTTGAAAACAAAGGAATAGAAAATTTTAGTAACTTGAAAATAGTAACAAACCTAGACTAAATCCTAGAAATTTAATCTAATGGCGATCAATGCTCCCCGGCAACGGCGCCAAATTCGACATGCGTGTTTTTATTGTTCTATCAGGTATGAAAATCCTAAACAATTAACGATCAAATTAACTCTAGTCTTAACTCATAAATATTACTCTTGCCAAAACAGATCATGTATAGTACTTAGGGATCGAATCCACAGAGAGCAATGACACACAATAGATTTCTTATTTCTAAAGATTAAGCTAGGTGAATATATATATTGGTGGCAAACAATCTGTTAAGGAAATATTCCTTATCAAGAAGTAGAGATGCAATATGAAAATATGCTAAAATTGTAAATATGAAAATAATGCAAATATAAAAATATTCTAAGAAACAAACTTGATGCAAATATGGTAGATCTAGGGTTTCAAGCCTAATGGATTATAGTAGATAGGATGCACAAATATGTAAATATACTTGACCTCAAATATTAACTATTCTGACCCTTTTAACTCCAACTCTCGTATGCGAGCAAAAGAAAAGACCATCAATCGACGGCTAAGGCCTGATGTCGATCGACGGTGAAATCATAAGGATGTGTGAACGAGATTTGATAAGTCCACCAGACTTATTAGACCAGCTCTCGCATGTGCCTAACAGCCTAGTTCAATGGAGTCTATTCTGGCAAAGAACCTACTCTCGTAGTATTCCATGTCATTCTTTCGAGATCCTAGTAAGCTATTCTAGAATGCAAGCATTAAGCAAAACTCAATTGATGGATATTAACTTAACTAGCAATCCTACTTTTGGGCTAATCTATGATTGCTATCATGCAACCCTAACTCTAGTTGATGACTACTCAGACATAATCAAAGAAAGAACAATAGTCTAAATATAATGCATAGATAAAATACTGGGGTTTCAATACAAATCTCCCTAAGAAGTTATGAATCTTCTCCCCTAAAAACCTAGAACTATAAAGCTATGTAAATTGTGTCAAGCCTTTCGTACACTTGTACTTGCACACTCTGCATGCTCTCAATACATAAGTAAAAATATAAAACCCTAAAACTTAGGTCAAAACTTGTCCAGGGTATTATTGTGTTTTGTTTTCTAAACATGGGCTTTTCATTCGGCTGTTTGCGAATTGGGCGTAGATCGATGGAAAGTGTGCAGCACCGATCGACCTTGGTCTTTCATCATTGTCGACTCCAAGGTTGTGTCGTCGATCGACGACATGCTTGTACTTCGACTCCTCAAATAGTCAGCTACGGATTCTTCTCCTCTAAATACTCCAAAAGCTCCAAGTATCTCCATATATCTCCAAAACGTTCATGGACCTGTAAATACTCTAAAACATATCCTAGACACACATAATAGACCCTAAATAGAGCCTATAACATGGCCTAAATAAATAGGGTATATCATCTGTAAAACAAAATAAAGTCAAAATGGTACCCATAAACAACAACAAAAAGAACGGAAAAAACGTCACACCAACTAAAGCAAACAGCGCCCCAAAACTACTCTGGGCAACATCCTACACACGCCGCAAAAGCTCAACCATCTATGGTTACCAACAAAAACGTTCAACAATGGGAAATGAGCAATCTAGCATTACTAAGTGGTAACCGTGCCCCAATTAACAACAGTAATACTAGTAATTCTAATTCCCCAACCTCACCCCAAACAATCAGCAAGCAACCATGCAACAAGAAACAATCAGAGTGCAATGTAAAACAACAATAATAAACATGCATGCAACTACACTACGTGGAGACTCTCTACCCGACGAATAGGAACGAGAAAGCCATATGCCTCGTCCAACTCTACACAGTCTAGACACATTTTAGACACAAAACTCAAACACACAATTCAGATGCTAGAACCATCAAAGACATCCTAGGGATCCATTCACATCACATTGAAAACCTCACCATCTAAAACTGAACACTCCCGGCTATAAACACTCGAGTCACATAGCCGAAACACATCATTCTCCGGAGAATTGATCCGCAACCGAGATACAACTGGGCTGCATCATCATGCAGCGCTCGTCCATGGGCGCGACCAACTTCACGTGAAGAGTGGATGAAGGTAGGTCAATCCGCTTCTGCAGAATCGCACCGCGAGCGAGATACCACCAGGCACACATCACACAACCAACAAAGAATCGCTCCACAAGAGAGATACCACTATTGCCTATGAAGAATCACTCCACAAGCGAGACACCACAGCGCACAACAAGAATCACCAGAGAATCGATCCGCAACCGAGATACCACCAAGATTACACACAACTAATCCCTCATCAAGTGACACACATCTAAGATATTAGTGAGGGATTGCATGTCCTATTCCACCTGGAATAAACAACTAAACACATGCACTATTCTCTGCGAATAGGCAACTCGACCAATTACACTAGTCCTCGGTCACCTACGTGGTTTTGATAGACTCGGCATGCGATCACTCAACACACATAGTTATATCCACCTACATGGTTAAGATAGACCTAAAGACTCTCTATATGCAACACATGCAATACTATCAACTTAATAATATGCAATCAGATATGCATAACACAACTCAACGACATGAGAGAGTACCACTCAATCAACATGCGACTAACCACAACGTCCAGGCCATGCTACGACTCAACTACACAATGCATGCTACCAAACCACATTATCTCGACAAGCATGCTACACAATCTTAAACACAATGCATGCAATTCTCAATCAAGTCTAGATAAACAAGCTATAACAATTCTACACAAGCATGCAGTTTAACTACTATATTGACAAGCATGCAAACAAAAAACTTAAACACTTAAACAAGCATGCTGTAATCTTTAACACACAATCACACAATCAATAACACACAATCACACAAACAAAGACATGCATGGTCTCTACCACACATCCATGTGGTTCACACACAAACCGCTTCTCTGTTTAGCTTAAAGACTCGCTTGGTCTAAGCTCTTCTTATGCAATAGAAATGATTAATACACACAACAAACATCCCCAAAACCTATCTATATATTGACACAAGGGAGATAGGCCATGCTCTCAGACAGAACATTCTTCTACTTGCTTAGAACCTAGTTTACACAATAACCGATTTCTGAGGGCTAAAGGCTTAACGTTATAAAACTTTTTCAGAACGCGAATTTAAAACCTTACCACCCTTTTTAACATAACACCATGGATCCTAGTCTAAGGATAAGTCAAAAACACTTAGAAAATTTTATCGGTTTTTTGGCTACTTTCTCTCACAAGAGGTATCAGCTACCACGACTGAGAAAGAAATCAATGGTGGTAACACAACACCACGGATCCTAGTCTAAGGAGCAGCCATTGCCCAACCTCCTAACACTCATCTAAAACACTTGAAAATTTTATGGATTTTTGGTTACTTTCTCTCTAAAGAAATATCAGCTACAGCGACTGAGAGAGAAAGCTATGGGGGTTCTAAACTCTCAAATTCGTATTCTAAGGGTCATATTTACAGCCATGAAATGCATGTAACCTCCTTGAAAAGTGCCCATCCATATGTCACCTTAAAATTTCCCATTTGAATGCAATAGTGCAAACTGATGACATTCCATTCACTTACGTCCCATATTCTAGAAATAAAACCAATTTCCTGACCAAATTATGTGTACGAAGTTTCAGCTTCAAACTTGCTCTCTAAGTCACTTTGCTACATACTCACTTCTTAGCTCCAAAATGATTTCTTTACTCAACATGTGGTAAACCTATGACCTAGGATTTTCCCCCTTCCCATTTTAGAAATTAACATGTGGGTAATTTACCTATGCATATCCGCCTCCTTGCCTGGCATTTTTTCATAACGTTTTCCTCCTAGGCCAAAATGGCAATTTTGGCCCATTTTGGTAAATGAGCAACTTCATTCTCTTAATCCACTTGGTTAATGTTACAGCCTAGCCCAAAAATTCCTATGGGTCATCAATAAAGGTTTGATGTCGTGTGGCCCATGCTGCATACCCATCATCTGTCTTTTAACCTCCATGATGAATTGGGGACAAAAAGAATCATGATGTCTCCAAGATATCCTTGCATCTTTTGGACTTCATTTCTTCACTATAAATTTTTTTGATCTAATCCACATCATGCCCTGAATTGAAATAAATTGGCTCCTCTACATGGCTAGATCTCAATCATTGGATCGGAAGGTGCCATGTGGGCCAAACTTGACCGTTGACTTTTCTTTGACTTTTCCTCTTAAGCTGACCTACATATTTAGTTCAGAATGTGTATAAATCACTCCATTGAATCCCAATCTCATGCTTTCACATCTTCATTTAGCTTTCGTTTCACCCGATTTGCCCGTTTTGACCATACCGGCCAAAACCGTCTTCCTCTGAACCATACTGGTTTTGCCTTGACCAAACTCCTTCTAATGTCTTAAAATACTTAAATAAGGTTCCTAGATTGATCCCAAACTCCTGGAATCATAATAGTCTTCTTTGACTTTCGACTGTTACCAATGCTCTGCGTAGACCATCTCTGAAACCTTTACCGACCATCTCCAATTCTGGTTCGTACCAACTTGATTCTGATTAGAACAAAAGCTTCTATTAACCTATAATGATGACTGAGATTGAGTCTTACTTGAATTGATGACTTCAAAAATTCTCCATGCTCGACCATGACCATATCATAGCTCAGGTTCTATCTCCTCGACCAATTCTTGTTTTTACTCGACCATTCTTCAACATTCATCGACCGAACGTCCATTTACATCTCCTAATAGCATACTACTCCAAGTGTTGGTCGATCACAAGTCATTGACTTTGTGTTGAATTGATATCCTAGATCAGGGGTATTACATTCTCCCCTCCTTAAAATTAATTCGTCTTCGAATTCTCGTCGTACCACGCTTCTACTGTGCTACTCTGACTTCTCATTGTACTGCTAGCTTCCACTCTACTCTATCTTATACTAACCACCTCAGGCTGTTTGAACACCAACTCTTCTTGCTTCTTCTACAATTCTTCATTTTCTCATTCTTCTTTTGCTCTGATTCTCAATTCGCAAATTTCTTCAACTTCTTCGATTTTCTCCCTTGGTTATTGCTTCCTCCTTGTAATATTCACAATCTTTCTTCAAAACTTCTTCTTCTCACAGCTTCTCTTCAATATTTTCTCCAAACAGATCACCTCTTTGCTACACCATCTGACATCGTCAATATACACCATTCCTGGTTACCACCCTTAAACACTACCATTTTCCACCATTTACCCATCTTACAACTCGAATCTTCCTGCGATTAACCTCCATGCTTCTCCTCATGATCTTCACTTTGTGTCTCCCCTCCTTGGAAACAACTTCGTCTTAATACAACACCTCACCAACTCTTTGCTTGAGTTCCATCTTCTTTTTTCACCACTTCATACTCTCATTTCCAGCCACACTCTCTGAGCTTCACACTTTCTTAAACTCTTCACTAAGATTCCTCAGGCTCGTTCCTCTTCTTGACATGATTCCATAATCTCACAAACTTTCCTTTCTCTTCACAGCAACTCCACGCTTTTCTAAGCATGCCACCATTTTCAATCATCACAAGCTCTTCATGGTCTTCATACTTTTATGGTTTCCAACATAAGTATCCACTGATGCCTCTGATCCATATTCACACTGATGACTAGAGACGACTCTGACTCCTCACACAAAATCATTCACGGTCACATTCCATGACGTCTTTGAATCACACAACTGGCAGTCATGCCACTACTGGCTCTGAACCTTTGCAATACACCACTGACAGTCACACCACTACCTACTATGAGTCTTCAACCACACCACGGATATTCACCAGTGTCATGTCTGAATCTTCATCCATACCACGAGCTCGCAAGTTTTTTGGCACACGTTGTCAAGGTTGGGGTTCTTCCGACATCACAACAACTCACAACACATGCATGGCTATAAATATGGGTTAGTTACCTAACTCTAGGTTCAACACAAGTGCTCCGAGATTTCTAAGGTTCTCACTTAACCCAATCAATCAATTCCCTAATGCAAACCAACCTCCCACAACCTAGTGATAACATCTATACACCAGACTATTATTCGCAACTAGGATATCACAATCCTATACAGTTCTAGACAGAACGATAAACACACAGTTGCACCAGCAACACACAACATACAATTACTAAGCAATTAAACAATTGCAACACACAACACACAATACGCAACTAAACTCATAAACACACAATGAGGGACGACAGCACCCTCTTACTTTAGCTTTACACAAGCCCAACGACGAGGGTTACTACTGTTGGTGTCAAAACCGGTCACGACGGAATCAATGCCTAAAAGAACCCGGAAAATGTTTTAACGAAAACTTAGAATCTTCTTACGAAAAATAGAAAGTGACCTTAACACTTTGTATAAACATACGGAGCTACCTAAACACCTCGTATAAGCTTACAAAGTTTCCTGAACCCTTCACGGAGGTATACGAAGTAACCAAAAAAAATCGTATGAAAGTAAGAAGTCACTAAACGCTTCCTGTAAACTCGAAAACACTAAGAAAGGTTACACTATCTCTTGGCAAACAATTCGAATATCCAAAAAATACATCGGATCGCAACACAATCTACTTCGCCCTCGGGCGAGGTGGAACGATCCAGCTCGCCCGACGGGCGAATTGGATCCTTCACGACCTCCATTTCGCCCATCGAGCGAGGTGGACCGATCCACCTCGCCCGACGGGCGAAGTGGATCCTTCACGAACTCCACTTCGTCCATCAAGCGAGGTGGGCTGATCCACCTCGCCCGACGGGCGAAGTGGATCCTTCACGACCTCCACTTCGCCCCTTGGACAAGGTGGACCGATCCACCTCTCTCGACGGGCAAACTGGATCATTCACGCCTGTTGGGCGAGGTGGATCCATCCATATCGTCTAAGGAGCAAAGTGGGTCAAGCGAATTTATCTAAGTCTGATTCATCCTGTTCCGAGAGCCTCCTTTCCGATCCTCGATCAAACTGTTTCTTGTTTCGTCTCGATCGGAGTTACCGTCAAAACTTTACGACAAAAATCGTAAGAATATGTCTTCTCTTGCGAGATCCAAAAGATCATATAAAACGAAAACGGTTCATTAAGCACCATAAGTTGTTTCTCTTATATGAGAACTTCGGGTTTCCTTAAGGATCAACGTCATTTTGGGAGCGTTTTTCGATAAGTCATAAAAATGCTCAAGTACAAAAAATGGCCCAAGAAAGGCTTAAACGAGACCAACAGCCCACTTATGATTTATTAGAAATCAAGCCCAATCGTTATGACGTTCTATCCCTTTTGTTTGCAGAAGAAGATAAATGTTAAAGTTCAAAGAGATAAATGTCAAGTTTCCGAAGATAAACACGAAGATCAGAGGAAAATGGAAAATATCCAGAAGAGATAGATTCGGCCGAGGGCAAAAGCGGGAAGAGGCAAACCGCCTCCAAGGGAGTATATAAGGAACTCTAGGATGAAGATGCGTGGTGATTCCTCTAAACTAAATTTTACACCCTAGAACTCTCTGCACTTAGAAACTTTAGGCATCATTCTCGACATGTTCTGTTTCTATAATTGGCACTCAATTACCAGATGAATTTGCTCAGGCAATTCGATCTCTTGGTTCATTATTTCAATTGAACTATGTTCGACTTGATCCTCGAAAGGAGTACATAGCCAGCCTTTCATAAGGTTCAGTCCGAAATCAATCAAAACCTATTTTGTATATTTTTCGTCTTTTGTTATCGACCTGCGACTCAACTAGATTTAAGGTCTTCGGTGACTAGAACTATGTAACTCACTGACAAATCTTGAGGCCAAAGCTTTCATAGCCTCTTATAGTGATTGCAACACTTTTACGCAGATTCGAAATAAAATCTAACTTTCGCTATGAGTTCGTTTTTGTTATCATTTTATATTTTCTGCATTTGTTTGATTACTTGTCGTTGGCTGTCGCAGAAAATCCGGGATGTCAAGGAAAGATTAGGGTTTCCCTCGCTTTTGTTCGATTTCACTGTGACAACCAGTCCCGTGGAACCCATGCTCACACCGCTTCTGCGCATCAACCCTAACCCCTCCCATGTTCACTCCGTCGCACAGGTAGGTTATTGGTGAGGTTCGAACCCCCGACCTCACCCTTTAACAACCTGCAGATCAATTGGTGACAGCTTGTCCTGTGAGGAGGTTGTGAAAGGGTGAGGTCGGGAGTTCGAACATCACCAATAACCTACCAGTGCGACGGACTGCACAAGAGAGGGGTTAGGGTCGATGCGCTGCAGCGCCAGCTGAGGTTGTAACGACGTACTGGCCAGCTGGGTCCCACGGGGAGGTTGTTATATTCACTTTCCTAACTTTACGGAAATCAAGAGTGTGGATTCCAGCCCCCACAGTTTGGCGCTAGAAGGAGGGGTAATACGGATTACTCTAACTCATGGCCACAAAATGCTTGATTGAAACTGTCTGAAAATATGAAAGACAAACTCGCAGCACTGACTGCTCCTATGGCCAACGCTTATGCAAACGCCTCAGTGCTCGACAAAATCGAAAACATAATCCCGACTTTTTGCCACGGGAAGAGCACCCAAAAGAGCTAGCGATTTCTCTATCTAAACAGACAGGGCAACGATAAAATCTATCAAACCCCGTAAAATTTGTCTTATCACCGAGTCTGAGAAATCTCAGCGCGGAAGGGTTTCGACCAGAAGATGTTTTCCGAAAACTTTCCGGAAAAATAAAACTTGCTCTCCCAGAAATCGCGGAGAAACCCTGTGTTACTCCGATAAAAGGAAGCACAGAAAATCGGGCACACGACCCCCACCGCTGTACTTATCCTCGATAATTTTCAAAGAACCAAAGTTGATCTCTATTTGATCACTCGAAACCTAAAACGTCTGACGAAGACTAAATTGAGCATAACGGGAGATCGTATCCCTCACTGCGAAAACGTTTTCTGAAACCTGAAATTTCGTATAAATCAAGTTTCGATTGTATATCACATATCCAGTGAATTCTCGATAATTGTCGGTTAAGCTTACTTCGGAAAAACTGCTCAAAACTTCTTCGGGTAAATCCTGCGAAAACGAGAAGATTTCCGATTAAGTTGAGTCCCAATAACCAATCTCATCACAGAAAAAATTCGTAAAATTAAACTCAGCAACATTTTTCGAAACAGTTTTCGTAAAACTAAACTCGTGACATTTTTGGAGTAACTTTCGTAAAATCAAAGTTCGACAACATTTTCTGAAATAGCTTTCGTAAAATTAAACTCGGAATTTTTTTATGGAACCTCGTTTGTAAAGTGAAACGATAAATCTGATAGCATTCACGAAACAGCCAAACTCGAGAGCATGCTCACAGACCGACAAGCAGTCCACTTTGCCCGTTCGGGAAAGTGGACCGACGAGCAGTTCACTTCGCCGGTTCTGTGAAGTGGACTTAGTCCACCTCGTCCCAGTGGTGAAGCGGACCATTCCTTGAGCATCTCCTTCGGATCGCGATCGAACTGCTTTACGTTTCGTCTCAATCGGAGCTTCCATTGAGATTTTAAGACGAAAACGAGTACACTCGATCAACCATGACGTTTACTTCACCTGTTTAGAGAACTTGACCAGTACTCCTCTCCGCAGTGGTGAAGTGGACCACCTCTTGAGATTCTCCTTTGAATCGCAATCAAAATGCTTTTCGTTTTGTCTCAATCGGAGTCTCCATTGAGATTTTACGACAAAAACAATTAAGACTCATCAAAACTCCTCGGCTTGCTCCTCTTCGACCTCTTGGGCGTCCTACTCGCTCTTACCTCCATCTTTGCGTTCTCCTTCAAATCTCGATCGAAAACGTCTCTCGTTTCGTCTCGATTGGAGTTACCATTGGAACTTTGCGATAGAAAAAACGCAAAGACTTGTTTTCTCGTATGAATCCAAATTGATTGTATAAAACGGCAATGGTTAACTTAACACCTTAGTCACCTCAACTATATGAGTAATTTGAACCTTTTTATTGAGGAGAAGATGAAATTCGAGTTCGAAGATAAACGTCAAGTTTCGAAAGATAAGCACCGATACCGAAAATATGGATCGACGAAAACCGCAAGAGAGGTTCAAGCCTAAACGCGGCGGAAAGAATCAATATTTTCACTATTTTGTAAGTTGCGTACAAATGTGACAAGGGGAAGGAAAAAGAGCAAGCAAAACGGAGAAAATAAATACCTGAATCTTCGAGAAAAACTAAGGTATGTCCGCACTGGAATTTTCGTAGGAAGGAACTAAGAAAATAAAATCGCTTTAGAGATTGTTATAAACTTTAGGAAACTTAGAATCTAGGCGGATAGTCTAGCGAACTTAATATTAGATGATATTTTCCTATCTATTTTTCAATTACTGTTTAGGTAGATCTTGCAAACCGAACTAAACTCTCGGAAAACCGAGAAATGATCGCCACGCATACTCAGATCGCTTCCCAAAGAAAGAAAGAACTTGAGACATGAACGTGATCTTAAAACCGACACGTTCCTAGAAATTTTCTTAAAAACCGACGTATTCCAAGTCGCCAACCTGAAAATCACCAAGTCACAGTCCTAGCGTTGTCTCTAAACCGACCCAAATAGTCGATCATCCCGATTTTTGAAAGAAAAAAAAAACTTTGATTCAGCTGTTTCCTTTCGTAAGAAAAAAGGATGGAGTAGGTACGTGTACTATTTTTGTATACTCCGTACTTAAAATAACCTTTTGCCTCGGCATCGAGAAAACAATTTCAACAAAGAAAACTCTCGCAGCGGTAGGCAGAAATTCATTTAGGCAATGCGATGCCGCATTAAAAAATTGTTCAGAAAATAAAACGAAAACCTAAGGTTTTTCCAAAAGCTAGCAACATACCCAAACCATCTTTGATATAATCTCGAGGACTATACATCATCTCTTGTCGCAATCACGCATCTAGAAAACCTGTATCAATATCAAACTGAAACTCAACGATTAGCCAAAGTCTCGAAGACCCTTTCGACTTGATAAAGTAAGTTTCGTATAAAAGTCAAGAACTTACGAAAAATGTTCGGTGATTAGATCATAACGAAATAAACCTTGGTAAAACTCCACGGGTAACTCCATCCAACCTTCACCAAAGATCGAAATCAGAGCGGAAACGTTTCTCGTAAAATCTGCGAAAAACATCGCTACTTTGACAAGTCCATACATAGCACTGCTTCACCATTTTCAAGAATCTGGTACCCGTATGACAAAAAACGTGAAGGAGGAAGATCACGAATAATCGGCGAGGAACATTCTCCGTTTACTTCTGTGAGAAACCCTTCTTATGAAACTTACACAAAAAATCCTTCGTATCGTCAAAACAAGTAATACGAAGCAACTTTCTTTAACCTCGTGGCTCGCCGACTTCTGTTTTTCGTTTCCATCGGTTACAACCGAGCAGGCAGCCATCGGGCACGGGTTCTTTATCAATCCCCTTAGGTTCTATCTTCACAAAACCAAAAATAAAACAATTTTCGTACGACCAAAGGGAACATTATACGAAACATTCATCATATAACTGATACCTAAAGTGCAAAATCGTTTTGTAACACCATCGGCCATCTTAGCTCGGATAAACTCCGACTTGGTCCATCAAACTTAAAAAACGCTCTTTGGCCCTCGGCCAATTACGCCCTCCAATAAAAGTCCGAACTAGAATTCGGCACCCCTTTAGGGAAATTCTAAACTAACATGACCTTAATGTTAACACGAAAATGCCATAATCTAATCCTTGACCGGAACGTCCACGGCCACTCGGCGGAGTGCATTCTTCTTGCCAAGCTGAAACATTTGAGCAACCACCGCTCCATCTAATCACTTAACGGCTGAACGGCTATCCACGATTTCTCTAAAAACAGAAAGTGACGATTATGCAAATAATTATCGTATAACCTAGAAACAGAAATCATACGATAAATTCTTCATAACAAAGCTTGGTATTGAAATCCAAAACACTTGAACTTGTTAACATTCAAACAAGTTCTTTACACCCCACAATTTACTTCAAGACTGCAACGTTTTACAGAGAAGACGCGGCACATAAGGAGAAACTCGTGAAAACGTTCCTAAAGCTATACAAAACATCCTTAACTATACACAAAACAAATCTCAGAAAGCTAATTCTTCACAAAGCACAATGAACAAATTCACTTCTTCCCAGAGACAAGCGGACACGGCCCCTTGGTCCTAATTCCTCTATCATGAATCAAAAATCTTAATATCGAAACAGAAACAACAGAACATCCGCAAACAAACCAAAACGTTTCGCCGACGCAGGGATCAAGACTAAACCCTTGTTCTCCGAAAAACACATCTAAGCCCCCAAACTTTTCAAATGCGAAGCGCGGCATACGAAAGAAAAAACAATCTTCGGCATCACGAGATGTCGCAGAAGCCTGAAGAACTGTTTTTCGATAAAATACCTTCCTCGATGAAAAGATCATCTTGGAAGACCGAACAGTCCATCCATGACTATAAACCATGAAAAACTTCATAAACACGTGTCTTTCGCAAAAGCTCAAAAATGGTAGTATCTACCATTAAGTTTGTTGCTGATCACAACGAACTCGCAACGTCCTAAACAGACTAAATTATCTCGCAGAGATAGCTCTCATACACCCGACACAAGGGTAATAGCGCTATAAAAGAAATCCAAAATTTTGGTCAGCACCTTCAGAGTGCTCGATTCCGACCAGACAAGTCGTATAAGCCGAGAACATATTGCGGACTCTAAAGCGGTACGGAATCAGGAAGAAATCACAACAGGCAAAACGAAATCCGACTAGTCATCGCATAGCCTTAACCGAGAGTAAACCTAGGTCTTGCCCTAAACCCAGCACACTGGTCTCTAATGTCTCAAGGCATGAATTATCGGAAGATATGAGATCCTGAAAGCATGTCTCTTTATTTACATCTAAACGCTCACGAAACTCTTTCGTACATCCCGAACGAGCAACAAACATAACGATCTACAAGTAAGAGTTAGGTTACAAGATGACATCTTCTAATCTTCCCTATACAATCAATTACACAACACGTTCGTTAATCGCAAACCTCGTTTTATAAAAAGTCTTGTTCATAAAAAAAGCCGAAAAAGTGGAAGGGATTCAAAGCCACCAATGGCCACTCCCAAATAAAAACACAAGGCCACACTTCGCCAAATCAAACACACAACTAGACCGTAAAGGTCTCACTCGAAAACAGGTCGTACAAACCCTAACTCCAGAATGAACTTCGAAAGGCTTGATCCTTTCTACAAGGGTACGTAGGTAGTCTTCACAACGCGCAGCCCCAATCCTACTGCATTCCGCTCTTAGAGAGTGAGTAAACTGCTATCGGCAAATCTTTTATCCATTAATTTCGCCTAACTTATATAACTTGCATAATCGCTCAAAAGAACACCACGATTCTCACAATCTGGGGGGCTAACTGTCGGTGTCAAAACCGGTCACGATGGAATCAATGCCTAAAACTTCCCAAAAAATGATTTAACGGAAACTTAGCGACTTCTTACGAAAAATACAAAGTGACCTTAACACTTTGTATAAACATACAGAGTTACCTAAACACTTCGTATAAGCTTACAGAGTTACCTGAACCCTTAACGGAGGTATACGAAGTAACCGAAACACTTCGTACGAAAGTAAGAAGTCATTAAACGCTTCATGTAAACTCGAAAACACTAAGAAAGGTTACACGATCTCTTAATAAACAATTCGAACATCCAAAACAATACATCAGATCGCAAAACAATCTACTTCGCCGGTCGGGCAAAGGGATCCAAGACGACTTCCAGTTCACCCGTTGGGCAAGGTGGATCCATCCAACTCGTCTAACGAGCGAATTTGGTCAAGCGAATTTATCAAAGTCTGATTCATTCTGTTCCGAGAGCCTCCTCTCCGATTCTCGGTCAAATTGTTTCTTGTTTTTGTCTCGATCGAAGTTACAATCAAAACGTTACGACAAAAATTGTAAGAACATGTCTTCGCTTGCGAGATCCAAAAATATTGTATAAACGACAACGGTTCACTAAACACCATAAGTTGTTTCTCTTATACGAGCAGTTAGGGTTTCCTTAAGGATCAACGTCATATCGGGAGCGTTCTTTCGATAAATCGTAACAACGCTCAAGTCCAAAAAACGGCCCAAAAAGGCTTAAACGAGACCAACAGCCCACTTATGATTTATTAGAAATCAAGCCCAATCGTTATGACGGTCTATCCCTTTTGTGTGAAGAAGAAGAGAAATGTTAAAGTTCAAAGCGATAAATGACAAGTTTCTGAAGATAAACACGAAGATCGAAGGAAAATGGAAAATATCCAAAAGAGATAGATTCGGCCGAGGGCAAAAGCGAGAAGAGCAAAACCGCCTCCAAGAGACTATATAAGGAACTCTAGGATGACGATGCGTGGGGATTCCTCTAGACAAAATTGTACACCCTAGAACTGTCTGCACTTAGAAACTTTAGGCGTTATTCTCAACATGTTCTGTTTCTATGACTGGCACTCGATTACCAGACGAATTTGGTCAAGCAGTTCGATCTCTTGGTCCATTCTTTCAATTGAACTACGTTCGGCTTGATCCTCAAAAGGGGTACGTAGGTAGCCTTTCATAAGGTTTAGTCGAAAATCAATCAAAACCTATTTTGTATCTTTTTTGTGTTCTTTTATCGAGCTGCGACTCGACGAGATTTAAGGTCTTCAATAACTAGAACTGTGTAACTAGCTGACAGCTCTTGCGGCCAAAGCTTTCATAAACTCTTGTAGTGATTGCAACACTTTTACGCATATTCGAAATAAGATCTAACTTTCACTATGAGTTTGTTTTTGTTATCTTTTCATATTTTCCGCATTTGTTTGGTTACTTGTCGTTGGATCTCCCCGAGAATCCGGGATCTCAAGGAAAGATTAGGGTTTCCCTCGCTTTCCTCCGATTTCACTTTCCTAACTTTACGGAAATCGACAGTGTGGATTCCAGCCCCCACAACTACCACACCTAACACTAGCATGGTTTCTATGGTTTCCTCCTCTCGTCGCGGTTGGGGCTGATCGATCAGGGCGAGATGGTGGGATGACAGAGATGGGAGCGGCTCAGATGACGTTAGAGTTATGACATTCCGCTGTGAAGTGTCCACCGACTTCAGACAAACTGTAGACCACAAACCTGCTCAGATATGGCTGACTTCTGACTCTTGTACACTCTCGAGGATGATTCTAACTTGCCCCACATAGACCACAATCTTCATTCACTGCGACTTTGCTAGAGACGTAAGCAACCTGTGAAGGTCCTCCGCTAGCACTTCCCAATGTTCCTTGCTTTCCACTTGGCCACACCAGAATTTTCGCCACTGATCTTTTTTCTGTTCCAGACTCTTGCTCATCTTCCACTTCCATGTCTTCTTCTTCCGCTGCCGGGTTGACTAGATTTGGATTTCTTGACATAGTCATAGGCTCGTAGTAATACTTGTAGTAAGGGTTAGAGATCTTCCCCAAATTACCTCCATTGAGACTAGATCCTCAATGTCTGGCGGCAAAGCGAACAACAGACTCCACATTGGCATCTGTATCTAAGGACTTCCTTCCCTAGAGGTGACATTGACAATGTTCACCGCCACCTACTGCAAATAATATCTCAATAATCTATGGTGGTGGTGGTTCAATGATCTCCACATCCGATGAACTGATGTGCATGTCTTCTCCAATTTCATTGCCATATCCAAACTGATAGTTGAATGTGTCGGATGAATCCTGTGGAATGGCCTCCATGTTCAAGAAGAATTCCAAACCCTCAAAATGATATACTCCTCTTCCATTTCTTCAAGTTCCTCAGCTTCTTCAAACTCTGAGAAACCAGTCACAAGCGAACTTTCTGAACTTTCAACCACATTCTCCTGCTCAAAGTCAGAATCAGATCGAATCACTCGAATCACTGGACAAATTTGACTCACTCTGAGGGATCCGCACGACATTACTCATACTGAATCCTCTTCTCCCCTGTTGGTTACCAACACCATCCACTGCATTACATGAAAAGGGTGAGATCCTAAATTCTCCGATCTACTCCAACAATTTTAATCCTAAGTGAAGAACGTGCCACTTCCCTAATCATGCTGTTTGCGACTCCTTTTGACTCAATAAAACATTTGAAAACTCGCAAAAGAAACCATGCTCTGATACCACCAATTGTAACACCCCCAAACTGTCATAGGCAGAACAAACCCATAATGACCCGGAAGCGCCACAATTGACGAGCCCCGGAGGCGATCCAGCCAACTCCGAGGACGAGTCCAAGGCTTCGACCGGTCCGTCTACGATACCATCCCTCTCGACGGCGGCCTAAGGTCAGCCAACCCGTATCGTGGCCAAGAGTTGTGTCAGTCCAGACAAGACTAATATAATCATTTATGAGGATTTTTAATTTTAAAAATACATTTTATTAATATCACAAAGTCGGGAACTCGACAGTTTCCGTAAAACAAAATAAAGTCAAAAGGGTACCCATAAACAACAACAAAAGCAACGAAAAATTAAGAACCTTCTTGTTACTTGCAAACAGCACCGCAAATCTACACTGGACAACGTCCTCCACACCCCGTAAAAGCTTAACTCTCTATGGTTACCTGCAAGAAAGGTTCAACAATGGGGAATGAGTAATCGAGCATTACTCAGTGGAAACCGGGCCCTAACAAACAACAATAAGAATACTAATTCTAATTCCCCAACCCAACCTCTAACAATCATCAAACAACCATGCAACAAGCAACAATCAGAGTGAAATGCAAAACAACAATAATAAACATGCATGCAACTACACTACACGAATACTCTCCACTCGACGCGTAGGACTGAGACAATTGTATGCCTCGTCCAATTCGACGCAGTCTAGACACATCCTAGAAACAAAATCAAACACACAATTCATATGCTAGCATCAGGTAAGACATCTTAGGGATCCCTTCACATCACATCGGAAGCCTCACCACCTCATCAACTGAACACTCTTGGCTATAAACACTTGAGTGACATCGTCGGAACACATCTTTCTTTGGAGAGTCAATCCCCAACCGAGAAACCACCGGGCTGCATCGTTATTGAGCACTCGTCCATGGGTTCGACCCACTTCACGTGGCGTGTAGATGAGGGTACGTCAATCCGCTTCTGGAGAATCATACCCCGAGTGAGATACCACCAAGAAGAAATCACACAACCACCAAAGAATCGCTCCGCAAGCGAGATACCACAAGGCACAATACCAATCGCTAGAGAATCGATCCGCAACCGAGATACCACCGGGATTACAAAAAACTAATCCCTCATCAAGTGATACACACCTGATAGATTAGTGAGGGATTTCATAGACGACTTCTCGGTATCAGCCTTCAGGGAGCTTCCATGGAGTTTGAGTTCGAGTATTTGGATGAGGCCCACCTGACGAGTACATGGTGGCTGAAGGATGGCGCCTATGGTCCTTTGTAGACGAGACGGGGCCCCACATGATAGAGATCCCGGTGCCCAATGTGAGAGATATTGCTGATACTCATGTGCGTCTAGCATTCAGACCGGATGATCGCTTCATGCGCAATGCATCCGTCCATATCAGGCGTAGAGGATGACTCAGAGTAGCCTACGCACCCTCTAAGGACTAGCCAGAAGCACCTCCACCAGTTCTTCCGCGGATTCCAGAGATCCTCACTCACCGAGAAGTCGTCTATGAAAACTTCCATGAAGTCTTTGATCATGTCAGTAAATATAGATATCCTACACCTTTGGAATGGTGAAGGAGCATTACATAGTCCGAAGGGTATTCTGCGATACGCGAACGTTCCATAAGGACAAGTGAAGGTGGTCTTCTCTTGATCTTCAAGATGTATGGGAATTTGGAAAAATCCTGAATACACGTCGAGGAAACAATAGTATTGGTGGCACGCGAGTCTTTTTAACATATGATCGATAAAGGGGAGAGGGAAGTGATCCTTTCTGAGGCAGCGTTAAGCTTTATGTAATCGATACACATTCTATGCCCGGTCACAGTCCTCATATCGTCTTTATCATTTTTTACCAACGTGATTCCTCCCTTCTTTGGGACAACATGAACTGGGCTGACCCAGTTACTATCTGATATCAGGTAGATAACGCTTGCTTCCAGAAGTTTCATGATTTCCTTTTTGACTACTTCTTTCAGCTTAGGATTTAAGCGTCTTTGATGTTCAGTAGATGATTTTGATTCATCCTCCAGGTGTATCCTATGCATGCATAAATTTGGGGAAATCCCTAGAATGTCATCTAAGGAATAGCCAATGGCTTTGCAATATTTTCGCAACTTCTTGAGCATAAGAGCTTACTCTCCGCTATTAAGGTTGCATTGATGATAACATGATAAGAGTTTTCATAAAGGAAAGCATATTTAAGTCAAGCTTTGAGAGTTTTAAGCTCAACCTTTGGCGCTTTATCCTTACTCCAGTCTCGTTCCTCCGAATTAGAATAATGGGGTCATAGGTAATTTACCTACCCCTCTGCATCTCGGGAATTCATCTCAATATATTAAGCTATTAGGTAGATGCTGAAGAGAAGGAGACAAGGGAACGAAAGATGCAATGACTTGTACCTACATATTTGCAGAAAGAATCCAATCCAGTGTATACCAAGCCCCAAAGCAAGCAAATAATGTCAGGATTAGTGTAGGAAATCAACTTCGGTTCCTTCAAACTTTCTAAGCAAGTGAGATATGGTGGCAGGATGATCCACTTTGTTATCTCTATTAATCTCTGCAACAACCTTCTAAAATGGTGCTAAAGTGTGGTTAGTCAATAATAAATCTTGATCATAGTCCCCTTCTTGATTCAATAAAATTTTTGAAAAAACTTATATATATATAGTAAATAATGCTGAAAAAATCAAATAGCATTAGCGAACCTCCCCATACTTAAATTACACTATTTCCAGTGTAATCCATCTCGGATTGGTAAAGAAAAATTAAATCATAAGTAAATAGTTTAAGTAGAAAACTAGATACCAGACTCTGTGGAATTGTATCATTTGATGGTAGGCGTGTATGGTCTACCGATGGTCGCGATGCAATGTCGACTGATGGTGCCTCTGCGGTGTCGATCAATGGTGGTCTTAAACAGTCTACAAAACAAAGTAAAAATCGAAATAAATAGTAGTATAAGTAAAAACGAAATAAAAGCTTACTAAACTATGGGTTGCCTCCCACTCAGCGCTTGGTTATGTCTTAAGATCGATATTGTGAACTCTCTGAGTAATATGAAGTTGGGTTAACACTTGGAAGACAAGCGTCTACATCTTCTTTGCTCTTCATAAACCATGTACTAATGAAGCTCCTTATTGCCTCATCTCCTCTGGTATTCTCATTCCTTGTAACCGCTCTGGCAAACTCCATTGAATACATTCCCTCTTTTAGTTTCTAAATATTGCGCTGTAGCATTCTAAGTCTGGCAGCTGTAGTCTCTGATAAATACTCCAATTGCTGAGAAATATCTTCCTTCATCAGGCTCTGAGAAAAAACAATGTCATCGAATCTATCTTCTAATTCTATTTCTGCTGCTGTCTTTTGTCCGTTGTATTCAGTGTCGATCGATGACCTGATGTTGCCGTCGATCGATGTCAGTCCGTCTGCTTCAATCGCATGCTGTCTCTGAACGGCATCCAATTCTTGCTTCATCTCATCCATGAGTGCAGTCAAACCGGTGAGGCAGTTGTCTATAGGATAATAGACATCATCCAGCCTCTTGTAGAAATCATCCAGTGACATCTCTTGAGCTCTATAGATCTCATGCACAAAAGCATCAATCTCTTCTCTACTACATGTCTGTTGATCCTTCCTAGACATAGCGATCTTTGCTGCAGGTTCTGGTAAACATATCTAGCTCTGCTCAAACAAATTAGTTATCTCTAGAAATGCTATGATGTCTTCAGCTAGCACATTCACTACCCTTCCATCTGTAGCTCGTGCATTACTATTCTCATCTCCGTAGATGCCATACTCATCTTTCTTTTCCCAGGGGAAACATCTGTTGCCGTCAGTATCAAAAGCTCTTGTACCTTGCTCGAAACGTCAATCGATCAATGACCTGATGGTGCTGTCAATCGATGGATGCTTAAAAGCGTATCGATCTGTACGGGTTGACTCGTTCTTCTGCTCCTTGATGTCGATCGATGCTGAATGGTGCGCGTCGATCGATGGCTGCTGCTGCTGTCCGAATAAATTACTGATCCATTAGCCATAATAAGGGCATCTGCTACATCATCCTAAGACAAATGTAGGATTCTCCCACAAAGAGCCGTGCATGTCCCTCTGGGTCTCTGAAAATTCCAAACTCGTCTGGTCCAAGATTACCAATATCTGTATCTTCTGCTCCAAGTTTGTGTTCTGGTTCTCGTCTAATGACATTCGATGGCCAAGAGTAGCCTGTGATCAATGCTTGATTATCCACTCTCGCGTTCATCACCCATCCAGCGTCTTCTGATGCCAGGCCACGATATTCAATATGTTCTTCCTCTCTGTAATCTTCATTGTATACATCGCATACTGGACGCATGTTAATCAATGGTGTATGGTGACCGTCGATTGATGCTCGACAACCAGATTGTTGTGCGAAAAGGTTTCCAGCTCCATTAGCCATGGCAAGAATGTTTGCAATATCTTCCTTCGTGACATTTAGTAGTCTGCCATCCATAGCTCTTGCGTGACCGTCAGTATCTCTCATGATATCAAACTCGTCTGGTTGTTGATAACCATATTCCTTCTCGCGTTCCGCAGCTGAATCTACTTCGGATGCTTCTTCTTGGTTAGTATCAATCGATGGCATAGGTTTACCGTCGATCGATGTCGATTTCCTGAGTTGATGGGAAATATGAAAAACACCAGCCTCTTTCATAGCAATACCACGGTACTCAATCATCTCTTCTTCTCTGTAGTCTACGTCGTACTCAGGGTAGGATGTGTTGTAATCACCATCTGTTTGGTAGTTGTTGATTGGTTCTGGAATGTGAGTGGCGATCAATAACAATGGGTGGGTGTCGACCGATTTCTGAACTGCAAGCGTGTCGATCGAGTGTCTAGGCTGGGTGTCGATTGATGCTCCATCCTTAGATTCTTCATTGAAGTCATAATTGCAGAAGCATTTAACCACAAGTTCTGCTTCATCACAAAATTTCATGAAGGCAAGTTTATTCTTATAAATTTCATAATAAACATCATTATCAATCAAGGAAATGCACAACCTGATTGTCCTCTTGTCGCAGATAGCTCCCACGCTAGCCATGAAAGCTCTTCAAAGTAACAAGGAAGAATTCCAATTGATCTTGATATCCATTACATGGAAGTCTATCGGGATTAAGACATCCTGAATTTGCAGTGGGACATCTCTAGAAATACCTCCTGAATCGACTCTGGAGCAATCGACAAAGATGAAGGAATCACTGGAAGGCTGCACTCTTAGGTTCAACTTTTCTGCCATAGCTCTGGGTATGAAGCTCACCGATGATCCAATATCACAGAGGGCATTAGGGTATACGTTGTCTTTGATAAAGCATGGAATCACAAACTTCCAATGATCATTTTTCTTCTTCAGACATGTCCTTTGTTTCATCTTTTCTTTGAGATGATTGAACATGACCTCTATATCATCGTCTATCGCCCTTGTTTCCCTGAAAAACATCCACAATCTGTGAGTATAACAAGCTTCATCAAAAGGAGTCTCTAAAGGAATTTTGAAAACTCTTTTGGTAAAGTTATCCATCTCTTTTTCATTGGCTTCTCTGCGTAGATGTTTGGGAATCTTTTGCTTCCTCCTGGAGTGTCCCTCATCTTCTATATCAAGATCCATACTTTCAGATGTGTCAGTATACTGTTCTGAAACCGTTCTGGTTGAACGCACAATCAAACTCCCATTGATGCTTGGGAGTCGAACCGGCTTCCTCATCTGTCGATCGATGCTCTGGTTGGACTGTCGATTGATTCCTCTATCTCTCTGTCAGTCGATTGTCTCATGTAGATGACAATTGACGTTAGTTGATTCACACGAAGCTACTGATGCCGCAGGATTTTCTGTCGATCAATGCTCATTGCTTGGTGTCGATCGACACCAATGTGAACTGCCGAATGACATCGAACTTTCCACACAAAAATCTCCTACTTGTAGCCTTTCTCTCTCAACTTTCTTCCAAAAATCATCATCAATCAATGCAATGACGTGGTGTTTCTTTCCAGCCTCTATCTTCTCTTTGATCGGGCTTTCATGCCTCCTAATGGTCTCACTTGTCTGCAGCACTTGATTCTCCAGCTTCTTCACATGTGTGTTGAGATTTTCGAACTTGGTGTTGAAGTTGAGGTACAGCCCATCTATCTTTCCATTGAAATCCACAGTCATCTTCTGCTGTCCCTCTAAAAATTTGTCAACCATTGCTTCAATCTTGCTTTCTTGAGTCTCTGGAGGAGGATTCTGGTAGTAAGAAGATCCATAAGTTCTGTTGTTGTTGAAGGGCCTTCGTTGTGAGCCTTGAGTAAAGCTACTCCTTTGACCATTCCCATAGGAGTTCCTGTTGAAACCTTGATTCCCTTTTCTCTAGAAACCAATCCCATCAATATAGTTCACATCCTCTTCTTCAATCTCCTCATCTACTGACTCTATTGCTTCTACTTATGCAAAAGTGACTTGCTTCCTAAAGAATTTATGAAAATTGTCCAGTTTTGCCTTGACCTCTTCAATCTAATCCTTGCTCATAGTTGGAGTTGACTTCTTCTTCTCAAAGTCTGTGTTCTTGGTGCTGCTACTGGATGCCAGATTCTCAATCAACCCTCACTAGCTGTGTCCAAGGACATCTGATACTACAATTAAATACCTCTAAATAAAGTGCTAAGAAGTTGCACTTCGTTGAACCCAAGATGTGGACAATCTCGTTGGTATGATTTGAATATGATCCAAGAGTTTCTGAAAGATTCTGAGGGTTCTTATGAAAAGGTAGCAATCTTGCTCCTCAGATCTTATGCTCTTGCGTCATCAAAGAAGTTGCGCAAGAAAGCATTCTTGATGTCATTCCAGGATGTCAGGGATCCTGGTGGTAACTGCTTAAGCCAAAATGAAGTTTCTCCAGCAAGTGAGTACTTGAAGAGCTTACAAAAGAGATAGTCCCCGGGGATACCATTGGCTTTGATAGAAGTAACTAGATCCATAGGGTGCTAATGTCATAACCCATGGTAAGGTGTCTGTGCTACAAGTCCGAAGAAGGCGGGCTTGATTTCAAAATAATTCCTGTAAAAAGTTGGAGGACTAATGGCAGATTTGTTGGCGTAGAACTGGTCTAGACGATTGTAGTCAGCCAGTGTTCTCTGAGCAGCTTGGGCAATAGCCTTAGATTGAAAACACATCATTTTCCAAAACATTGAAAACCTCACCATCTCATAAACTGAACACTCCCGACTATAGACACTCGAGTCATCTAGCCGAAACACATCATTTTCCAGAGAATTGATCCGCAACCGAGATACAACCGGGCTGCATCATCATACAGCGCTCGTCCATGGGAGCGACCCACTTCACTTGAAGAGCAGATGAGGGTAGGTCAATCCGCTTTTGCAGAATTGCACCGCGAGCGAGATACCACCAGGCACACATCACACAACCAACAGAGAATCGCTCCACAAGAGAGATACCACTGGGGCCTCCGAAGAATCACTCTGCCAGCGAGATACCACTGCGCACAACAAGAATCACCAGAGAATCGATCCGCAACCGAGATACCACCAGGATTACACACAACTAATCCCTCACCAAGTGACTCACACCTGAGAGATTAGTGAAGGATTACATGCCTATTCCACCTGGAATAGAAAAATAAACACATGCACTATTCTCCGCGAATAGGCAACTCCACCAATTACACTAGTCCTACGTAACCTGCGTGGTTACGATAGACTCGGCATGCAATCACTCAATGCACATAGTCATAGCCACCTATATGGTTAAGCTAGACCCAAAGACTCTAAAAGCAACACATGCAATACTTTCAACTTAAAAATATGCAATCAGATATGCATAACACAATTCAACGGCATGAGAGAGTACCACTCAATCTACATGCGACTAACCCCAACGTCAAGATAGACATGCTACGACTCGACCACACAATGCATGCTACCAAACCACATTATCTCGACAAGCACGCTACACGATCTTTAACACACAATCACACAATCAGTAACACACAATCACACAAAAAAAGACATGCATGGTGTCTACCACACACCCATGCGGTTCACACACAAACCGCTTCTCGATTTAGCTTAAAGACTCGCTTGGTCTAAGCTCTTCTTATGCAATAGACACGGTTAATACACACAACAAACGTCCCCAAAACCTATCTATATATTCACACAAGCGAGATAGGTCTTGCTCTCGGACAGAACACTCTTCTACTTGCTTAGAACCTAGTTTACACAATAACCGATTTAGGAGGGCTAAAGGCTTAACATTATAAAACTCTTTCAGAACGCGAGTTAAAAACCTTACCACGCTATAACATAACACCATGGATCCTAGTCTAAGGATAAGTCTAAAACACTTAGAAAATTTTATTAATTTTTTTGCCACTTTCTCTCACAAGAAGTATCAGCTAACACGACTGAGAAAGAACTCAATGGTGGTAAGACAACACCACGGATCCTAGTCTAAGAACCAGCCATTGCCCAACCTCCTAACACTCATCTAAAACACTTAGAAAATTCTTTGGATTTTGGGCTACTTTCTCTCTCAAGAAGTACAGCAACAACGACTGAGAGAGAAAGCTATGGGGGTTCTAAAATCTCAAATTCGTATTCTAAGGGTCATATTTATGGCCACGAAATGCATGTAACCTCATTGAAAAGTTCCCATTCATATGTCGCCTTAAAATGTCCCATTTGAATGAAATAGTGCAAACTGATGGCATTCCATTCACTTACGTCCCATATTCTAGAAAAAAACCAATTTCCTGACCACATTCTGTGTACGAAATTTCAGCTCCAAACTTGATCTCTAAGTCACTTTGCCACATACTCACTTTTTAGCTCCAAAATGATTCATTTACTCATAATGTGGTAAACCTATGACCTAGGATTTCTCTCCCTGCCCATTCTAGAACTTAACAAGTGGGTAATTGACCTATGCATACCCGCCTCCTTGCTTGACATTTTTTCATAACGTTTTCCTCCTAGGCCAAAATGACAATTTTAGCCCATTTTGGTAAATGAGCAACTTCAATCTCTTAATCCACTTGGTTAATGTTACAGCATAGCCCAAAAAAATTCCTATGGGTCCTAAATAAAGGTTAGATGTCGTGTGGCCCATGCTGAATACCCATCATCTGCAAGTTAACCACCTTGATGAAATGATCCTATTTTGGGGACAAAAAGAATCATGATGTCTCTAAGTTATCCTTGCATCTTTTGGACCTCATTTCTTCACTAAAAAACCTTTGATGTAATCGTGCCCTGAATTGAAATAAATTGGCTCCTCCACGTTGCTAGATCTCAATCGTTGGATAGGAAGGTGCCATGTGGGGCAAACTGGACCGTTGACTTTTCTTTGACTTTTGTTGAATTTCTCCTCCTGAGTTGACCTACGTATTTAGTTCAGAATATGTCGAAGTCACTCCATTGAATACCAATACCATGCTTGCACATCTCCATTTAGCTTTCGTTTCACCCGATTTGCTCGTTTTGACCATATCGGCCAAAACCATCTTCCTCCAAACCATACTTGTTTTGCCTTGACCAAACTCCTTGTAATGTCTTAAAATACCTTAAACAAGGTTCCTATATTGATCCCAAACTCCTGGAATCATAATAGTATTCTTTGACTTTCGACCGTTACAAATCCTCTGCGTAGACCATCTCTGAAACCTTTACCGACCATCTCCAGTTCTGGTTTGTACCAACTTGATTCTGATTCAAACAAAAGTCCTATATTAACACATAATGATGACTGAGATTGAGTCTTACTTGAATTGATGACGTTAAAAATTCTCCATGCTCGACCTCGACCATATCGTAGCTCAGTTTCTATCTCCACGACCAATTTTTGTGTTTACTCGACCATTCTTCGAAATTCATCGACCGAACCTCCATTTACATTTCCTAATAGCATACTACTCCAAGTGTTGGTCGATCACAAGTCATTGACTTTGCGTTGAGTTGATACCCCAAGATAAGGGGTATTACATTCTCCCCTCCTAAAAATGAATTCCTCCTCGAATTCTCGTCGTACCACGCTTCTACTCTGCTACTCTGACTTCTCATTCTACTGCTAGCTTCCACTATACTCTGTCTTATACTAACCACCTCAGGCTGTTTGAACTCCAACTCTTCTTGCTTCTGCTACAATCCTTCATTTTCTCATTCTTATTTTGCTCTGATTCTCACTTCACAAGTGTCTTCAACTTCTTCGATCTTTCTCCCTTGGTTATTGCTTCCTCCTTGTAATCTTCACAATCTTTCTTCAAAACTTCTCTTTCTCACAGCTTCACTTCTATATTTTCTCCAAACAGATCACCTCTTTGCTACTCCATCTGACATCGTCGATATACACCATTTCTGGTTACCACCCTTCGACACTACCATTTTCCACCATTTACCCAACTTAAAACTCAAATCTTCCCACAATTGAGCTCCATGTTTCTCCTCATGATCTTCACTTTGTGTCTCCCCACTTTGGAAACAACTTCGTCTTGATAAAACACAGTACAAACTCTTTGCTTGAGTTTTATCTTCTTTCTTCACAACTTCATACTCTTATTTCCAGCCACACTCTCTGGGCTTCACACTTGCTTAAACTCTTCACCAAGTTTCCTCAGGCTCGTTCCTCTTCTTGACATGATTCCATAATCCCACAAGCTTTCCTTTCTCTTCACAACAACTCCATACTTTTCTAAGCATGCCACCATTTTCAATCATCACAAGCTCTTCATGGTCTTCATACTTTTATCGTTTCCAACATAAGTATCCACTGAATCCTCTGACCCATCTTCACACTGATGGCTAGAGACGACTCTGACTCCTCACACAAAATCATTCACAGTCACATTCCATGACGTCTGTGAATCACACAACTGACAGTCACGCCACTACCGACTCTGAACCTTTGCAATACACCACTGACAGTCACACCACTGCCTACTCTGAGTCTTCAACCACACCACTGACATTCACCAGTGCCGTCTCTGAATCTTCATCCATACCACGAACTCACAAGTTTTCTTGGCACACCTTGCAAAGGTTGGGGTCTTTCCGACAACACAACAACTCACAACACATGCATGGCTATAAATATAGGTTGGTTACCTAACTCTAGGGTCAACACAAGCGCTACAGGATTTCTAAAGTTCTCACTTAACCCAATCAATCAATTCCCTAACGCCAACCAACCTCCCACGACCTAGCGATAATATATATACACCAGACTATTATTCGCAACTAGGATATCACAATCCTATACAGTTCAAGACAGAACGATAAACACACAGTTGCACCAGCAACACACAACATACAATTACTAAGGAATTAAATAATTGCAACACACAACACACAATACGCAACTCAACTCATAAACACACAATGAGGGACTTCAGTACCCACTTACTTTAGCTTGACACAAGCTCCGCGATGAGGGTTACTACCACACCTAACACTAGCATGGTTTCTATAGTTTCCTCCTCTCATCGCGGTTGGGGCTGATCGATAAAGGCGAGATGGACGGATGACGGAGATGGGTGCGGCTTGGATGACGTTACAGTTAGGACATTCCGCTGTGAAGTGTCCACCGGCTTCCGACGAACTGCAGACCACAAAGCTGCTCAGATCTGGCTAAATTCTGCGTCTTGTACACTCTCGAGTATGATTCTCACTTGCCCCACATAGACAACAATTTTCATCTACTGCGACTTTGCTAGAGATGTTATCAAACTGTGACGGTCATCCGCTTGCACTTCCCAATGTTCCTTGCTTTCCACTTGGCCACACCGGAATTTTTGCCACTGCTCTTTCTTCAGTTCCAGACTCTTGCTCAACTTCCACTTCCATGTTTTCTTCTTCCGCTGCCGGGTTGACTAGATTTGGCTCCCTTGACATAGGCATCGGCTCGTAGAAATACTCGTCGTAAGGGTTAGAGAACTTCTCCAAACTACCTCCACTGAGACTAGATCCCTCAAAGTCTGGCGTCAAAGCGAACAACGGACTCCACATTGGCATCGATATCCAAGGACTTCCTTCCCTAGAGGTGACATTGACAATGTTCACCGCCACCGACTTCCAAATGATATCTCAATAATCTATGGTGGTGGGGGCTCAATGATCTCCACATCTGGTGAACTGATGAGCATGTCTTCTCCAATTTCGTTGCAATATCCAAGCTGATAGTTGAATGTGTCGGATGAATCCTGTGGAATGGCCTACATTTTCGAGAATAAATCCAAACCCTCAAAATGATCAGACTCCTCTTCCATTTCTTCAAGTTGCTCAGCTTCTTCAAAATCTAAGGAACCAGTCACATGCGAACTTTCTGAACTTTCAACCACATTTTCCTGCTCGAAGTTAGAATCAGATTTCGAGTCACTCAAATCACTGGAAAAAATTGACTCACTCGTCCATCATAACCCTCTGCTCCAGATGTCCTCCCAACTCTAAGCATCCGCACCACAGTCTTCATACTGAATCCTCTTCTCCCCTGTTGGTTACCAACACCATCCCCTGCAACACATGAAAAGGGTGAGATCCTAAATTCCCCGATCTACTCAAACAATCTTAATCCTAAGTGAAGGATGTGCCAGTTCCCTAATCATGCTGTTTGTGACTCCTTTTGACTTGATTAAACATTTGAAAACTCATAAACGAAAGCACGGATTTACAGCCATGCTCTGATACCACCATTTGTGACACCCACAAACTGTCCTAGGTCGAACAAACCCATAACGACCCGGAAGCGCCACAATTGACGAGCACCGGAAGCGATCCAGCCAACTCCGAGGATGAGTCCAAGGCTTCGACCGGTCCCTCCACGATACCGTCCCTCTCGACCGCGGCCTAAGGTCGGATAAACCGTAACGTGGTCAAGAGTTGTGTCAGTCCAGACAAGACTAATATCATCATTTATGAAGATTTTTAATTTAAAGCATACGTATTATTAATATCACAAAGTCGGGAACTCGACGGTTTCCGTAAAACAAAATAAAGTCAAAAGGGTACCCATAAACAACAACAAAAGCAACAGAAAATTACGTCTTCGTATTACATGCCAACAGCACCGCAAATCTACACTGGACAACGTCCTCCACACCCCGAAAAATCTCAACCCTCTATTGTTACCTGCAAGAAAGGTTCATCAATGGGAAATGAGTAATCTAGCATTACTCAGTGGAAACCAGGCCTTAACTAACAAAAATAATAATACTATTTCAAATTCCCCAACCCAACCCCAAACAATCATCAAGCAACCATGAAACAAGAAACAATCAGAGTGCAATGTAAAACAACAATAATAAACATGCATGCATCTACACTACACGAAGACTCTCCACTCGAGGCCGAGGAGTGAGACAATCGTATGCCTCATCGAACTCGACACAGTCTAGGCACATCCTAGACACAAATCAAACACACAATTCAGATGCTAGCACCAGCTAAGACATATTAGGGATCCCTTCACATCACATCGGAAGCCTCACAACCTCATCAACTGAACACTCCCAGCTATAAACACGACGAGTGACATCGTCGGAACACATCTTTCTTTGGAGATTCAATCCGCAACCAAGATAACATCGGGCTGCATCGTTATGGAGCGCTCGTCCATGGGCGTGACCCACTTCATGTGGCATGCGGATGAGGGTAGGTCAATCTGCTTCTGGAGAATCATACCCCGATCGAGATACCACCACGAAGACATCATACAACCACTAGAGAATCGCTCCGCAAGCGAGATACCAATGGGCACAACACCAATAACCGGAGAATCGATCCGCAATAGAGATACCACCGGGATTACAAAAAACTAATCCCTAATCAAGTGATACACACCTGATAGATTAGTGAGGGATTGCATGCCCTATTCCACATTGAATAGAAAACTAAACACATCCATTATTCTCCGTGAATAGGCGACTCGACCAAATACACTAGTCATAGCTCACCTACGTGGTTACGCTAGACTCGACATGGAATCACGTCAAACACACATAGTGATAGCCACATACATGGTTAAGCTAGACCCAAAGACTCTCTAAATGCAGCACATGCAATACTATCAACTTAACAATATGCATCACACATGCATAACACAACTCAACGGCATGAGAGAGTACCACTCAATCTACATGCGACTAACCACAATTCCTAGATAGCCATGCTACAACTCAACTACACAATGCATACTACAATACCACATTATCTAGACAATCATGCTACATAATCTTAAACACAATGCATACTATTGTCAATCAAGTCTAGATAAACATGTTATAGCAATTCTACACAAACATGCGGTTTAACTACTATCTAGACAAGCATGCAAATAAAAACTTAAACACTTAAACAAGCATGCTATCAATTTCAAACACACAATCACACAAAAATTAACACACAGTCACACAAAAAACACATACATGGTGTCTACCACACACCCAAGCGGTTCACACACAAACCGCTTCTCGGTTTAGCTTAAAGACCCGCCTGGTCTAAGCTCTTCTCCTGCAACACACACGGTTAATACACACAACAAACATCCCCAGAACACACCTACGCCTTCACACAAGGGAAATAGGCCACACTCTCAGCCAGAACACTCTCCTACTTGCCTAAAACCTAGTTTACACAAAAGCCGGTTTAGGAGGGCTAAGGCTTAAGGTTATAAAAATCTTTCAAACGTGAATCCAAAACCTTACTACCCTTTCTAACACAACACCACAGATCCTAGTCTAAGAATCAGCCATTGACCAGCTTCCTAAAATCATCTAAAACACTTAGAAACGTTTATGGATTTTTAGGTACTTTCTCTCTAAAGAAGTATCAGCAACAACGACTGAGAGAGAAAGCTATGGGGGATCTAAACTCTCAAATTAGTATTTTAATGGTCATATTTATAGCCACGAAATGCATGTATCCTCCTTGACAAGTGCCCATCCATGTGTCACTTTAAAATGTCTCATTTGCATGCAATAATGCACACTGATGATATTTCACTCACTTATGTCCCATATTCTAAAAGAAACAACAAATTCCCGACCACATTTTGTGTACGAAATTTCAGCTCCAAAATTGCTCCCTAAATCACTTTTCCAAATACTCACTTTTTAGCTCTGAAATAACTCCTTTACTCAACATGTGGTAAACCTACGACCTAGGTTTTCCCACCTGCTCATTGTAGACCTTAATATGTGGTCAATTTACCAATGCATGTCTGCCTCTTTGCTTGACAAGTTTCCATCACGTTTTCTTCCTTGGCCAAAATGTGGCCAATTTCGATAAACGGGCAACTTCACTCTCTTAACCCACTTGGTTAATGCTCCAGCATCGTCCAACAATTCATATGGGTACTAAACAATGCATATATGTTGTGTGTCCCATGCTGATTGCCCATATTCAGCCTTTTAACCTCCATGATGAAATGCTCCCATTTTGGGGACAAAAAGAATATTGATGATGTATCCTTGCACCTTTTTCACTTCATTTCTTCACTATTAAAACCCTTGAATTAATCCACATACTGACCTGGATTTAAACATGACCATCGCAGGGTAATGAAAACAATCGTCGTAGGGTAAACATTATCATCGGTGGCTCGCAATATTGCAGCGATATGGTCTCGGCCATCAAAGCTTATCAGCGCAAAGCAGAGACAAGCGCAAATTCGCCGACCTGGTCCACGCCCAGTGACATACTGAAAGGAGCAATCACATTCGATGAAGAAGAGGCCAGCGGGATTGATTAACCACATTGTGATCCACTCGTGATCGATATCGTAATAAGAGATCTGAGGTCGCTAGGGTTCTCATCGACACGGGAAGCACGGTCAACCTCATCTTCTGCGATACTCTTAAGAAGATGAACTTCGTATTACGAGAAGTCGTACCATCACCAAAACCGCTGACCGACTTATCTGGCACGAAGTCGATGACCCTTGGATTAATCAAACTGCCTCTTGTGGCAAAAGAAGTCACCAAGATTGTCGAATTCGCGGTCGTCGACAACCTGGGTATTTACAATGTCATCATGGACACGCCTTGTCTAAACGCCATGAATGCAGTCCCATCGATTAATCACTTAGGCGTTAAATTCCCAACTCATAACGGAAATGCCGTGATCTGGGGATGCCAGAAACAGTCGAGACGGTTCTTCCTGGCCGAACACAAGCTAATGAAAATAATGAACACCGCAATGACGAAGACCAAACGCCCGAAGCTAGCTCAGGCACAACTGAAAACACTTCGGGAAAAGACAATCCAGAATCATCAACTCAAGCAACGCCCAAAGAACAACTAGTTCCAGTGCCCAATGCTTCAACCCCACCGAGGGAGACAAATCTGGCGGAAGATGTCAATCCTGCAACTAACGTGGTTGACACGAACACGACAGCCGAGTAAACACACTCACACAAATAGCAGAACTACGAGATGGCTTGATCCTCGAAAGGGGTACATAGGAAGATCATCAAAAGACGAGTTCAGCTATCCCCCTCTCCAAAAGGGGGGGGGAGTCGGTACATATATGAATACTTGTATATTCCCGCATTCTAAAATATTTGCCATGTTCTCAATATTTTCAAAAAAAAATTCGGAAATAAAGACTTCATTTGATGTGATCGTGGACCAACTTACCAAAGAGGGTAAAGAGATCTTAGCCGAGCCACCTGATGCCACCATGTACCAGCAGACTGGTGATGATGCTTTGACCATTCAGAAGGTCCCATGACCCGTTCCAGAGCCAAGAAACACAAAGAGAATGTTGTAGGATTACTCACTTCACATCCACAACAAGAAGAAAGTCTTGGACACGGTTTGATGGTCCGAGATATGTTGATCACCATTCAAGCTATCTCTACATCAAGCTGAGCTAGTGTTTAGGCAAGATATTTGGTGTGTGCTCTTTTCCTTGCTTTTGGTTTTGTCCCACGAGCTTTTCCGGAGGAAGGTTTTTAACAAGGCCACGACTTGTCATACGAGTCACCTAGGCCCTATCTCGGCCCAAGACTACTTGAAGACTATCTATTTTTATCTTATGTTATTTTAAGACTATAGTTTTTATGTTATAGTTTCCAAAACCCTAGAGCATGTTCTTTGGTTTCTTTATTTAAGGGTTTCCGCCAACCTTTTAGAACTAAGCAATCTAATATCAAAGTCTTTTGTTCTTCTTGACCGCTCTCTCTCTCGTTGTCGAGTGTTCTTCTGGTGTGTAATATCCAGAGCCTTAAGGGTGTCTATCTCGGTGTGTCATATCCGAAATAGCCATCTAGGAGTATCAAGAGATCTCTCATCCCTCTTGTGTCACCATTCTATCCGCAACCTTGAAGAACTTGAGTCTCTGATTCGTTCTTGCAAGGATCTATCCTCCCATCAACCAAAGAAGCATCCTAGGATCGTGTCATGTGGTATCAGATCTGCTTTGGTTAGGGAAGTCTCGTTTCTCTTGAAATCTTTTTGATTCAGCCATCATACTTCTTTATCAACTTGAACAAAAGTAGAACTAGGTTTGTCTTAGGGCTGCTCGAATTGTTTAGTGCTTTAGCTGAGATTTTTGTTACTTTCCTTTTTTTGGATTTAGGCGTAAGGTTATTCCTTGCCGAGCAAGTATTGTTTTGTGTTGAATTTTTTTTGTTTCTTCTCGTGAATTACCTTGAACTACTTACTTGTTCTTGTGTTTCATTGGTGTAGGCATCGATGGGAACCGAAACTGAAGAAGAAGCCGAGTTGGTCCGGAAGAACAAGTTACTCATGGAAGCCATGACTGCTCAACTGAATCAATCCATGATAGCTACGATGACTGAGATGATGAAGACCAATCTCAATGAGCTCCGTAAAGAGTTCAGAGAGGAAGTAAGGCGAGCTACTGGTCAAGGCCACAGCCGTGAGACTAGAAGAGAAGAAGGACGTAATCCAACTCGACAAGAGCATGCTGGCTCTGAAGAAACTGATAACTATTATGAACACATCAGTTCCTCATCAAGACAAAGCCAAAGGAGGCAGAGACGTGGACAAGAAGGAAGGACAAACCAGAGAGATGAGCTTGCTGGTTTAAAGATCAAGATACCTCCCTTCCATGGGAAAGCTGATCCGGATGCCTATCTTGAATGGGAGAAGAAGATTGAGCTGGTCTTTCAGTGTAAGCAGTACACACAAAGGAAGATCCAAATAGCTGCTACTTAATTCTACGACTATGCTCTAAGCTGGTGGGATCAGTATGTTACTAACAGAAGAAGGAATGGTGAGGAACCAGTTGAAACATGGCCAGAGATGAAGTCTATCATGCGCAAGAGATTTGTCCCAAGTCATTATCATAGGGATCTTCATCATAGGCTCAGAAAACTCACTCAAGGTTCAAGATCAGTAGAAGAATATTACCAGGAGATGGAGTTACTCATGCTGAGGGCTAGTATATCAGAAGATAGAGAATCCACAATGTCAAGGTTTCTGTGTGGTCTAAACCGTGAGATACAAGACAATGTAGAGATGCAGCATTATGTGGAGTTAGAAGAGATGTTACACAAGGCTATTCTTGTGGAACAACAGCTTAAGAGGAAGGGACATTCACGAACCAGGTTTGGATCCAACCAGCTACACAACCCTAAGGAAGAGAATCCAACCTATCCTAAGGAGTCTAGGCCATATCAAAAGAAAACAACCCTACCCGAGGGAAGAAACCAAACCGAGTAGCATCCTTGACAAGGGAAAGGGCAAGGCAGAGGCTTCTAGTTCCAGATCTCGGGATGGCAAGTGTTTAAAGTGCCAAGGACGAGGTCACTATGCTAATGAGTGTACCAACAAGAGGATCATGATTCTTCTAGAAGATGGTGAGTATGTTTTCAGAAGATGAAAGCACCGAACCTGACCAAGAAGAAATTGAGGAAGAACATGAAGAAGGACCAGTCCAAGGAAGGCTTTTAGTAGCAAGGAAACTCCTAAGCCTGCAAACAAAGACCGAAGAGCTTGAGCAACGTGAGAACCTATTCTATGCAATGTGCTTGGTCCAAGGAAAGGTTTGCAGCCTTATAGTTGATGGAGGTAGTTGTGTGAATGTTGCTTGTGAGACAATGGTAAAGAAGTTGGGTTTGAAGGTTCAGAAGCACCCAAAACCTTACTGCTACAATGGCTTAATGAAGAAGGCACCATGAGGGTCTCTAATCAAGTTCTAATCCCCTTAGCCATAGGAAGATATGAAGATGAGGTCTTGTGTGATGTCTTACCTATGGAAGCTGGTCACATACTTCTTGGGAGGCCTTGGCAATCTGATCGCTGAGTCATACATGATGGTTTCACCAACAAGCATTCATTTGAGTTCAAGGGCCGCAAGACTGTCCTAGTCCCATTGACCCCTAAGGAAGTTCAGCATGATCAGATTCAGCTCCAAAGGAAGAAGGAGATTGATCTCAAACCGGCTGGAACTAAGAAACAAAATTTCTATGCAAACATGGGTGATATCAAAAGAACTCTCTACTCTAAACAAACGGCTATCTTACTTGTTTTCAAAGAAAATCTTTTGAACTTAACAGATCCTACACCGGTGTATCCGAGTGAAATGATTTCTCTTTTGCAGGAGTTTCAAGATGTGTTTCCAGAGGACAACCCCATTGGTTTACCTCCCTTGCGTGGGATTGAGCATCAGATAGACTTTGTTCCAGGATCTACTCTTCCAAACCGGCCAGCTTACAGAACCAATCCGGTTGAAACAAAGGAGTTGCAAAGACAAGTAGAGGAACTCATGGAGAAGGGTCATATCCGAGAGAGTTTGAGCCCATGTGTTGTACCAGTGCTCCTTGTGCCTAAGAAAGATGGTACTTAGCGCATGTGTGTTGATCGTAGAGCAATCAACAACATCAAAGTGATGTATCGCCATCCTATACCTAGATTAGATGATATGCTTGATGAATTACATGGTTCTTGCATCTTCTCTAAGATAGATTTGAAAAGTGGCTATCATCAGATTAGGATGAAAGAAGGAGATGAATGGAAAACTGCATTTAAGACTAAGCATGGTTTGTATGAGTGGTTAGTTATGCCATTCGGATTGACAAATGCACCTAGTACATTCATGAGATTGATGAATCATGTTCTTAGATCATTCATAGGCATCTTTGTTGTTGTGTACTTTGATGACATCCTAGTATATAGCAAGAACTTTGATGATCATATAGAACATCTTAGGGCTGTTCTTAATGTGCTAAGAAATGAGAAACTCTTTGTCAACTTGAAGAAATGAACTTTTTGCACAGATAACATGGTCTTTCTAGGCTTGGTTGTGAGTGCAGATGGAGTTAAGGTGGAGGAGGAGAAGGTCAAAGCTATCATGGTCTGGCCAAGCCCAACCACAGTCGAAGAAGTGAGAAGTTTCCATGGGCTTGCTGGTTTTTACAGGCGCTTTGTGAAGGACTTTAGCACCATTGCAGATCCATTGACTGAAGTAATCAAGAAAGATGTAGGAATTAAATGGGGAGAAGGACAAGAAGCCGCATTCCAAACCCTTAAAGAGAAGCTTACTCAATCACCTCTCTTAATGCTTCCTGACTTTACTAAAACCTTTGAGATTGAATGTGATGCCTCAGGGATTGGAATTGGTGCTGTGTTGATGCAGGATAGGAAAACCATCGCCTACTTCAGTGAGAAGCTCGGAGGAGCCAACTCAACTATGCTACCTATGACAAAGAACTCTATGCTTTGGTGAGGGCCTTGCAAACATGGCAACATTACTTGTGGCCTAAGGAGCTTGTCATCCACACTGACCACGAGTCCCAAAGTATCTCAAAGGGCAGAGTAAGCTTAGTAAGAGACACGCAAGGTGGGTTGAGTTCATTGAGACAATCCCATACGTGATCAAATACAAACAAGGTAAGGAGAACATAGTTGCTGATGCACTATCTCGTAGGTATGTTCTCTTGACCACTCTTGATGCTAACCTACTAGGTTTTGAGCAGATTAAAGACATGTATGAGACTGACCTTGACTTTAAAGAAGCTTATGTGTCTTGTGAGAAATTTTCTGCAGGACACTACTTTAGGCAAGATGGATTCTTGTTCTATGATAACAGATTATGTGTGCCTAATTGTTCTATACGAGATATGTTTGTTAGGGAATCCTATGGGGGCAGTCTAATGGGTCATTTTGGGATTGCCAAGATTCTTAAGGTTTTGCAGGATCACTTCTATTGGCCACACATGAAAAGAGATGTTGAGAGAATCTCTGGAAGGTGTGCTACTTGCAAGCATGCTAAGTCCCAAGTCCAGTCTCATGGTTTGTACACTCCTTTACCAATCCCTCACCATCCTTGGAATGACATATCTATGGATTTCATTGTTGGATTGCCTAAGACTAGAACCGGAAAGGACTCTGTATTTGTTGTTGTTGATAGGTTCTCTAAAATGGCACATTTCATAGCTTGTCATAAGACTGATGATGCATTGCATGTTGCTAACTTGTTCTTTAAAGAGGTTGTTCGTTTACATGGCATGCCTAGGACTATAGTTTCGGATAGAGATACTAAGTTTCTTAGTTACTTTTGGAAGACTCTTTGGTCTAAGCTAGGCACTAAGTTGTTGTTCTCTACTACATGTCATCCGCAAACTGATGGGAAAACTGAAGTAGTTAATAGGACTCTAGGAACCTTCATGCGTGCATTCATCAAAAAGAACTTGAAAACTTGGGAAGATTACTTACCTCATTGCGAATTTGCATACAATCATGCCATGCATTCTGCTTCTAAGTATTCTCCTTTTGAAATTGTTTATGGTTTCAATCCCACCTCTCCTTTGGATCTAATGCCCTTACCTGAGTATGAAAGAGTAAGTTTGGACGGTAAGAACAAAGCTGAGATGGTCCAGCAAATTCATGAGAAGGCTAGACAAAACATTGAATAGAAAACTAAGTACTATGAGAAGCAAGCCAACAAGGGAAGGCGTGTGCAGATCTTTGATGTTGGTGACAAGGTTTAGCTTCAGCTATGGAAAGAAAGGTTCCCCAGCTAGAGGAAGTCCAAGCTGATGCCCAGGATTGATGGACCGTTCGAGATCATCCAAAAGATCAACGACAATGCCTATAAACTTGATCTCCAAGGTAAGTATGATGTGTCTAATAGCTTCAATGTTACTGACTTGGTTCCTTTTGTTGATGATGAACCAGATTTGAGGACAAATCCTTTTCAAGAGGGAGGGGATGATGTGATCATGGACCAACTTACCAAAGAGGGTAAAGAGATCTTAGATGAGCCACCTGATGCCACCATGTACCAGCAGCCTGGTGATGATGCTTTGACCATTCCAGAAGGTCCCATGACCCGTTCCAGAGCCAAGAAACTCAAAGAGACTGTTGTAGGATTACTCACTTCACATCCACAACAAGAAGAAAGTCTTGGACACGGTTTGATGGTCCGAGATATCTTGATCACCATTCAAGTTATCTCTACATCAAGTTGAGCTAGTGTTTATGCAAGACATTTGTTGTGTGCTCTTTTCCTTGATTTTGGTTTTTTCCCACGAGGTTTTCTGGAGGAAGGTTTTTAACGAGGCCACGACTTGTCTTACGAATCACCTAGGCCCTATCTCGGCCCAAGACTACTTGAAGACTATCTTCTTGTATCTTATGTTATTTTAAGACTATGGTTTTTATGTTATAGTTTCCGAAACCCTAGAGCATGTTCTTTGGTTTCTTTATATAAGGGTTTCCGCCAACCCTTTAGAACTAAGCAATCTAATATCAAAGTATTTTGTTCTTCTTGACGGCTCTCTCTCTCTCTATCTAGTTGTCGAGTGTTCCTCTTGTTTGTAATATCCAGAGCCTTAAGGGTGTCTATCTCGGTATGTCATATCCGAACTAGCCATCTAGGAGTATCAAGAGATCTCTCATCCCTCTTGTGTCACCATTCAATCCACAGCCTTGAAGAACTTGAGTCTCTGATTCGTTCTTCCAAGGATCTATCCTCCCATCAACCAAAGAAGCATCCTAGGATCGTGTCATCATTAGAATTTCGAAAAATCTCTCTTATCTCGCGAAGAAACATCTTGTTATACTTTCGGAAAACATACATATACAAGCAAAATGGATCAACTCCATGTTATCTTACCCTGCAAAGAAACCTCGTCACATTGACTAAGGCATAGCCGAGATCAGCAGATCCCGCCGACCACTAAAAATCCTCAACAAAAATAATCTCTATCGAATCATCGATTCCGACTCCCAACCAGAGCACGAGACGTAGGTTTTCAAGAAAATAAGCGATAAATGTTAAGTTCAGAAGATAAACGTTAAGTTTCCATAAATATTCACAAAGATCGAAGATAAATGGAAGATTTCTGCGAAGCGATAAACTCGACCAAGGGCAGAACTGCAGAAGGGTAAAGAGAAAACACCCTCTAGGGGAGTATATAAGGGCTTAGAGGTTGAAGATGCAGAGACCCGAAATCTTACTCAGAGCAGCATAGAATTTAGGGCAATTTGGCATATTTTCTTTTTCTGTTGTCGAGCTGCGACTGAACTAGGTTATTCAAGTCTTACAAGGTTTGAACTAGGAACTCGCCGACGGCTTTTTTCTCTAAGGCTTTACCTGTTGTAACGCTCAAATCGCAGATTTTGGAATGCGATCTTCTTTTCTCTCTCTTATTTTTATCAATTCATTGTTATATCGTTTGTTCTCACTGTTTTGCCGCTTGACGTTTTGGCTTAGCAGAAATCCGCGACCTCTAGGAAAGCTAGGGTTTACCTTGCGTTTCTAAATCAATGGAAATTGACAGTGCAAATCTCGGTTCCCACAAGCTGCAGACAGATGATCATCTACTATCCTAATGTTAAAATCTAGATGCACACTTATGTCCGGTGGAATAGGCAATTCAACTTCAGAAATAGCATATGTAAACACAAACTTCACAGGGTCATGTATCATCTTTACTATTTTGTGAAAACAAGCAACTTCTTCTACACAGATATGTGGTTTCAGATGTTGGGGACAATAAGGTGTGAGGCCTTGGACTTGTGCATTATCTTCTAAATTGCGGTCAGCTCAATTATGCAACATGGTAGTTTGTCCAACAATGAGTATCGATCGATATCAGGTGTGTACCGATCAATGTTAGCCTCTTATGAAGTCTCCGTATTTTTCGCGGAGGGTGCCCATCGACACCAAGGTTCAATTTCAAGTCCTGACCTCAATCTTCAAGTTGTTCTTCATCCTCTAGCTCCAAGAAATCCTCCATGGTGATTTCTCTATTTAAATCCAATTTTCCAAGTTGTTCTTCATCCTCTAGCTCCACTAAACCTTCCATAATGATTTATCTATTAAAATCTAGGGCAAGATAACAACTTGATATATCAGTGCTCTTAAAGAGTGTCGACCGACATGGGGAGATTGTGTCGATCAACACTGATACTGAATCACCAATACCCACTTCGTCCAGTACGCCCAGCCCTCCTGATCCATGATATTCATTACCGTTTGCTATAATGGGGTCGACAATCTGTCTTGGGTTCAGTTCTTGCTTCTGCATAGCCTTATCTGTCTGTTGAACCTGAATATCTGCCTTCTTGACATGAGTACTTAGAGTTTAAAACTCTCCATTCGGCTCGCTGTAAAAACACGTCACATCTGACTGAATTTAAACATCAATACCTTCTCTTGATCTCCAATCATTTTGTCCTTCAAATCATCAAGCTCCCTCTCTCGAGTTGCTACAGCAACAGCGACAAACTTATTGATGTAGGTGTTCTTTATGTCACTCCAGGTAGCGAGAGTTCCTGTTGGTAGCTTTCGAACCAACAGTTTGTGTTTCCAGCAAGAGAATACTGGAAGAGTTTGCAGAAGTACTAGTCTTCAGAGACTCCATTGCACTTAATGCTTTACGCTAGATCTTCTAATGTTTTTAGGTGGTTAATGGGACACTCATTAGGAAGACCATTGATGTTGCTTTTATTATGCACTCTCAAATTAACCCTATGAGCTACTTTACTCTCTCAAATAAGAGGTTCAAGGTAATACTTAGGGATCGAATCAACAAAGACTCTAAGATCACACAATAGATTTGTTGTTTCGAAATAAAGCTAGATTAATGTATAGATTTATGAGTGATTAATTAAGGATTGGTTTGGTTTGTAAAGCTCAAAAAGAAGGATTAGACTTAATGGAACTCTTAGGTAGATTAAGCAATGCAAACTAATGGATTATTACGGGTTTTAATGAAGCTTCTTGTTCTAAACTCAAACTTAAGGTTTAGACTAAGTCGTTGTCGCAAAATCTTAATGGAGTGTCGGTCGACGCTAATTCTAAACCGAAACAATTGATTAGTATGATGTGTTCTATAATTTTCTAGTTCAACTCTCTTTTGTTACTAGTGTTTTAGACTGTTTAAGATATTTTTCAGGTTATAGCCAAGCTCTCGCTTGTGCTATAACATCCTATAACCTAAGGTTGAAGTGATCAAATTCAACTTAGCATTAAGATCTACTTAAACAAAGAACTAGTTAGAATAACCCTAACAATTTCATAAATAGCAAACAATTAACTACCCTATAAGAACCCTAAAGCTAACAATAGACTACTCAGACATGACTGAAATAAACATGATTAATAGATAAATAAAATGCATATAGAATAACAATAATGAAACAAGGGAGTTCAAGATCTTAGTCTGATAATCGAATAGATCTCTCTCTCCAAAGGTAGCCGTCAAGGTTGCAAATATCAAAAGATTTGTGTATAAAGTAGTGTCTTGCAAGAAAACTAAATAACCTAATAAAAAGCCTAAAACTCGGCCATGGAGTTGTCTTGCAAATAATGGAACATCTAGGCAGAATCGTGATTTCTTCGAAACTTAAGTAACTATGCAGAAGTGTTGACCGCCGATCGACACTCAATGGTGAGGTGTTGATCGATGGTCGTAACGTTTCTTTGTTCTAATTCTGAATTCTCGGCTGAGTACTCTTCAATGCTCCAGAATGATCCAAAAGCTCCAATTGCTTCCAATGAATACTTGAACCTGCAAAGACTCTAAAAAAATACAAATTGCATAATAAAGACTAACAACCGTATTCATATCATAGGTAAAATCAGGTAAAAAACCATGACATATCAAATCCCCCAGACTTATCATTTGCTTGCCCTCAAGCAAAACACTGAATTAATCAGAGAAAGTTTTGAAAACACAAAGACTTACAAGCTTCTTTGAAAACTGCTTTACCTAAATTTTTATTGCAACCACATCTAATTATTTCCATGTACTTTACTTTGCTAATCGATATTTCATACCAAAATATACCAGAAGCTATCTGTCATACCCTCTGCTATCCTCATCTGAGTAATAATATAAGGTGCATGCTTTATCCTGGGGGTATCGATCAAAGAACACATGGATTTTTACTCAAGCAAGTGTCTGAACCACATGTAACCTTTATAATCCGTTTCCTCTCTCTTCTTTCTTCTCTGAATCTTTTTTTTTCTTTTTTCTTATATATATATATATATATATATATATATACATATATTCCAAATTCATTGGAAACTGATTCTGATACAGTCCATCTTGCCATCTCATTTTCGATTTAACTAACAAAGTTGTAGGTGAATAGTGGGGTCATTGGTAATGTAACTATTCTTCACTTCCAACGATGCGTGATCATTCCTTTGAATTAGAATAGTGAGATCACAGGTAATGTACCTACCCTTATGCATCTCAGGAAATCATCTCAATCTTTTCTTTTCTGTTTTTAGATGCTAAAGAAAGGTGAGAGGAGGATAAGAAGGTAAAGTATTTTACCCTTCAGATTTGCAGGAGGATTCCGATCCAATGCATACCAAGCCCCATAACAAGCAAATATGGTTACTTAGGTTGCAGTTTAGCTTTGGTTTATTCAGAAGTTCTTAGCAAGTGTGGGTGTTACAGGATAATCAATCTACTTAGCTTTTCCATTCAATCTCAGAATGGTGCTAGAAAATGGTGCAACAAACTGTTCTAGAAAAAGGTTATAGTCTATAAGTAACTTCTAACTTTTGACTCTATAAAACATTTTTGAAAACTTTTGGATAATCGTTAGTAAGAAATAAAACATCAAAAATAACATGTGGTGTTAGTAACTACTTCCCCCAGACTTGAATAACACTGTCTTAGTGTTAAAGTAACATGAGATAGGCGGGATGAAATAAATAGGAATTTAACTAGTTAGTTGTTAGGATTTAAGGAACACGTACTTTTCTGTCCAAGTCTCCGTCGATCGACGGCGATAAGGAACCATCGATCAATGGTCGACGAACAGCATGAACTTGTCAGCATGTAACCATAAAAAGTGTCTAAGATTCCCTCATCTGATTATCTCTCTTTATGTTAGCTCTGTTAGACACTCAAAAATCAAGTTAAAGCAACAAACAACAATAATAAACATGAGTCCAATAAAAATCCAATAAAGTAAACAACATAAATAAGTAAGTCATGCGTGACTCTGAATTAAAAATAGAAAGGAGGAGAGTAAAACTCTCCTCGTCGGTGGTATCCATGCCTTTCTGTCGCTGTGGTGCTGGAGCTGCTGGTGGAGACCGCTCCCTGGTATGTTGAAGGCTAAAGCACTGGCACCGCGTCATAGCCTCCAACCTGCCCCATATGGCCCGAAGTTCTCCCACCACGAATCACGGGAAGTCTACCTGATCGTGAGTGGGGATCTCTGGAATCTGCGGGAAAACTGGTGGAGGTGCTTCTGGCTGGTTCCTTAGTGGGCACGTGGGCTGCTCTGAGTCCTCCTCTACGCCTGATACGGACGGGTGCATTGCACATGAGGCGCTCGTCCGGTCTGAATGCTAGACGCACAAGAGTATCAGCAAAATCTGTTACACTGGGCACCAAGAGCTCTATCATGTGGGGCCCCGTTTCGTCTACAAAGGACCATAGGCGTCCCTCCTTCAGCCACCCTCCACTTGTCAGGTGGGCCTCATCCCAATAATCGAACTCAGACTCCATGGAAGCTCTCTGAAGGCTGATATCGAGGTGTAGAAAGATGGGTGTCATGAGGCTCCCTACTGTCTCCTTCTTCCTACCAGATCCCTTGAAGGGTTACCCCTTCAGGGATACTAAGTGCTTGGCAAAAACTGCTCCCATGTTCACCATCTGGTCGCTCATGGGCGGTGCGAGGGCCTGGTCATCTAGCTCAACCAGGACCCTGGCTGACTCATAGAGCAGTGTGAGCTCCTGAACCCTCAGCTTGTTATGCTCCATCTTGCACAAGAAGGTGTTGGCCAGGATCTTCAGGAGGTAGGGCAGGGACGGGTGGTAAACATCTGTCTGCAAGGTCGGGCTGGAGTCAAAATCACCAGTATGATCAGGGTAAGGGGGGACAGTGCAGCCAAGGTAGTCGGGGTTATTAAACTCGTAGACGCGGCAGAGGTCGAGGATGGTGATGCGGTACCTGATGCCCCTAATCATGAAGGTCAAGTAGGCCTCGGTGGCCCTCTTCGCCCTCGAGTTCTGATAGATAACTCGAACTGAGGCCATTAACTGTCGACCAAGTTAAGGTAAAGCGGATATGGTGCAGTAGTCATGGTCCCCATACCAAGCTCCCTCATCATGTCGCGAACGTCAGATCAGAGCTTCACCTTGTTCGGGAAATCTCGGTCGACGAACCTGGTGGGTTCAATAGAAATGCCTTGCCAGGTGTTATAGTAGAAGCTGTCGTAGTCGTCCCAGTCATGGGAAACAAGCCTATGGGAACACACCTTAGAGGCGACAGCTGCCTTGGGGTCTGGGTAGTCCTCGAACATGTCTATCAAATCCCCTTTCTCCTTAGGCCAAGGTGAGCGGCACAGAGTTCCGATGGCGAGGAACTAGAGCCACCAACATTGAAACGCGCCTTGGTTCTCCTCTCGCCCATCTGCAACAGCAAAACAAACGAGAATCAGCGATTTGTCAAGTCAAAGCCACCGTCGATCGACGGACCCTCACTGGCATCGATCGATGGTCGATCGCGACTGATACGAGATTTTTATCTCCCAAAAAATTGGACCAATGATCGTGCAAACAACAACCACAAGCTGTTGACAACTCCTATTCTAGTAATCCATGACCCTAAAACGTTCTAAATTCCAACCTATACCTAAAAAATTTTATTTTTCTCTCAATACCTAGAAACTCCCTAAACTAATAGATTCAAAGACAATATCTTGAAGATCGGTTAGTGACCTAAACAGATATAGGGGTTGAAATCAAATGGATTAGGGTTAAAAACGAGCAAAATCGACCAAGGATCTAGAGAGAAATCGCCTCTTGAAAATCGGTGGGTTTTGGCAGTTTTGGAAAATGTTTAATAAAAAGGGTTTCGTCGAGCTTATACACTCGACGCTGCACCATCGATCGATGGAACCTATATGGCATCGATCGATGGTCGCTCCCTGCATATCCATGTTGCGCATAACTACTATATTATTATATATATTTTATTATTTTTATAAATATTATTAATATTATTTTTAAACTTAAATTCATATAAAATAAAATTGGATATTCACAAGTGGGTTGCCTCCCACTAAGTTCTTGTTTAAGGTCGTAAGCTTTACGAAAAAAATTGGGCTTGTCAATCGGGATTTTGCATCTCTAGGCGGGTGGTATGAGGATGCAGAATTTCAGCTCTAGCCCAGTAATGCTTTACTGTTTGCCCCTTCACCATGAAGTCTCCACCTTTTGAATTAGTCAGGAAAATCGATTCGTGAGGCGTGAATTCTTTCACGGAGAAAGGTCCGGACCAACGAGATCGTTATTTCTTGAGAAACAAAGTTAACCGAGAGTTGTACATGAGTATTTGGTCATTAGGTGCGAAATGCTGAGAAATTGTTTTCTTGTCGTGATAGGCTTTAGTTTTCTCCTTGTACAATTTCGAGTTCTCTTAGGCGTGATACCTGATCTCATACAGTTCGTTCAATTGGATAAATCTCCTGTCAACAGCGGATTTAGCATCAAAGTTTGTTGTTTTGATGGCCCATTCTGCTTTGTGCGCTAACTCAACTGGGAGATGGCATGCTTTTCCATAGAGTAAGTGGAACAGGGTGTTTCCTAGCGGTGTTTTTAACGCGGTTAGGTAAGCCCAACGTGTGTCATCTAATTTTAAAGACCAGTCTTTTCAGTTGATCCTACCGTGTTTTCTAAGATTTTCTTGACTTGTTGGTTTGATACTTCTACTTGTCCGCTAGTGTGAGGATGATACGGTGTCGCTACTCGATGGTGAATTCCATGTCTCTTGAGTAATTTTTCAAACACTATTAATAAAATGGGTACCTCTGTCGCTTATTACGATTGGTGGAACTCCAAATCGTGGGGAGATTATACTCTTGAAAAGTTTCACGACTACTGGAGGGTTAATTTTTGGAGTGCCTATTGTTTGAACCCACTTGGATACGTAGTCTACATCGACTAATATGTATTTGTTTCCGTGCGAAGAGGGGAAATGGCCCATAAAGTTGATGCCCCAGCAATCGAACACTTCAACTTCAAGTATGAAATTCTGCTCCATTTCTTGTCTCTTGCTGATTTTTCCTCTCCTTCGATAGGGGTCGCACTTTGCTACGTATGCTTGAGCATCACAAAACATGGTTGGCCACCAAAAAACTGCTTGTAAGAATTTTTGATACATTCTTAAAACTGGCAAAATGCCCAGCATAATCGGATCCGTGGCAATGATACAAAATATTTGCGGCTTCGCTTTCAGCAATGCAACGTCTATATATGCCGTCAATGTTTGTAAAAGTATGGTTCTTCCTAGTGATATCTCCAGATTTCTCTCAAAATTTTCTTTTGTCGTATCACTTCTGGTTCTATGTCAGCTGCAGGATAGTTCACTATATCGGCATACCAAGGTCTCTCGACAGTTTTCATACCACAACCCACTGACATAAACTTCTACCTACGGGAGAATCACTGTTTGGCGTTAAAGAATCGCATCTGACATTTGCATCGTGCAGAATGGTCGTCATGTTGTGCTTTTCCAAATGACCATCGATCGACGGCTCTTTGCAGTCGTCGATCAATTCTTCTTCACCCTTCAAATTCACAAGACCAATGAATGTCGATTATGTGTGGTTGACACTTTCTATAGGTACGAAATCGTCGACATGGACATCAACTTCTATTCTTATTTGAGATAGGTGATCTGTGACTCCCTTTTTATCCTTGACTTCTATGTCAAATTCTTGTAAGAGAAAATTCTTCTAATAAGCCTAGGTTCTGCGTCCTTTTTCTTCATTAAGTATTTCAGGGCGGCGTGGTCAGTATGGACGATTACTTTGAACCCACTAGATAAAAGCGAAAATTTTCAAAGGATAATACCACGGCTAGTAGTTCTTTTTCTCTTGTCGTGTAATTGCGTTGAGCATCATCGAGAGTCCTACTAGCATAGTATATAGCGTGCAGCTTCTTGTCCTTTTTCTGTTCGAATACAGAGCCCACAGCGAAATCGCTGGCATCGCACATAATTTCGAAAGGTAAACTCCAATCTGGAGCTTGCACAATTGGAGCAGATACTAAGGCTGATTTGATTTCTTTGAAAGCTGTCAGACATTGGATATGAAGTCGAATTGCGTCTGTTTACATAGGAGTGCTGTAAGAGGTCTAGCTATCTTGTTAAATCTTTAATGAATCTTCTATAAAATCCAGCGTGTCCTAAAAACCTTCTGACGTCCTTTTACATTGGTGGGTGGCGATAAACCTGTCATCACCTCTATTTTGGGTTTGTCCACCTCAAAACCGGCTTCTGAGATTTTGTGTCCCAAAACGATTCTGCTGTTGACCATGAAATGGCACTTTTCCCAGTTTAGAACTATATTTTTTTCTTCGCGTCTTGCTAATTCCTTACATAGGTTATCTAGGCATGATTTGAAATCGGGGACATAAACCGAGAAGGAGTCCATGAAAACTTCCATGAAATCTTTGATCATGTCTGTAAATATAGACATCCTACACCTTTGGAATGTTGCAGGAGCATTAGATAGTCTGAAGGGAATTCTGCGATACGCGGACATTCCATAAGGAAAAGTGAAGGTGTCTTCTCTTGATCTTCAAAATGTATGGGAATTTGGAAAAAATCCTGAATATCCATCGAGAAAACAATAGTATTGGTGGCACGTGAGTCTTCCTAACATCTGATCGATAAAGGGGAGAGGGAAGTGATCCTTTCGTGTTGCAGCGTTAAGCTTTCTATTATCGATACACATTCTGTTTCCGGTCACAGTCCTCATAGGGATTAATTCTTCTTTATCATTTTTACCAACGTGACTCCTCCCTTCTTTGGGAAAACATTAAATGGGCTGACCAAGTTACTATCTGATATCGGGTAGATGACGCCTGCTTCCAGAAGTTTCATGATTTCCTTTTTGACTACTTCTTTCAGCTTAGGATTTAAGCGTCTTTGATGTTCAATAGATGATTTTGATTCATCCTCTAGGTGTATCCTATGCATGCATATATTTGGATAAATCCCTAGAATGTTATTAAGGAATAGCCAATGGCTTTGCAATGTTTTTGCAACTTCTTGAGCAGAAGAGCTTGCTCTCCGCTATTAAGGTTAGCATTGATTATAACGGGATTTGAATTTCATAATGGAAAGCATAATTAAGTCAATCTAGGAGCGTTTTAAGCTCAACCTTTGGTGCTTTCTCCGTACTCCAGTCAATTGAAGGTTGCCGATCGATGGTATATTCTGGCCGTCGATCGACGGTTGTCAATACATCGATTTCTTCAACATCAACGTGCAAACTTCTTTAGCGGCATCCATCAATCTTGCATATTCTTCAACTCGATCATGCAACGCGAAGATTTTGCTTTCTAGAGATGTGGCTGCTCTATCTAAAAGGTCATTAGAACACATATCGATGAATGACTCTTCAGCTACTTCAGAAAGATGAAATATATGGTAGGCTTGACCGTCGATCCATGGTTTTTTATTACCTTTTCCATGTCAAACACCATCTGTAAATTACCGAGATGACATATGTGTCCTTCTCTGACGTCAATGATCGCTCCGGTCGTAGCCAGGATGGTCTTCCTAAAATTTGGGGATTTTCGGTTCTTGCTCGTATGCACACCACGAAGTATGTAGGTATAAGACAGTTGTTAATGCGGATAGGCACATCTTCAAGTACGCCTTCTGGAACTCTAGTGGATCTATCGGCTAAAAAAAGGGTGATCCCTATAGATTGGAATTGATTTAGCACGAGGGAAATTGCAACCGAGTATGGCATCAAATTTACATTAGAGCCTAATTCACAGAGTGAACTTTGAAATCTCTCATTGTGGATGGTGCAATCTAAGACAAAGCTACTAGGATCATGAAGTTTAGCTGGAGTATCTCATTGAATAGTAGCACTCACTTCGTCGGAGACCATCATTATGATATGTTCTTGTTCACGGAAAACTCGTGACACTACATCTTTCACATATTTCTTGATTGCAGATGATACATGTATGGCATTGCTAAGTGGCATCTCGATGATTAATTTGTCGAAAGATTTCTTGCATATCGCTTGATCCAACTGCTTCTTTTCTTTCGCATTATTACCAGGGAAGCGTTATTTTGCGGGCAAACCCCACTTTTGACCGGTTCGGCCAATCTTGGATTGGGGGTCACGTGTCGATCGACTCTAGGTGCAACAATTCGATCGATGGGTTGTTTGGTATGTCGATCGATTTTAGACGCTGGATGTCGATCGATGATATCGCGACACTTTTCTTCCGTCTCTTTTAAGTTCGCTGACAATTCCTCTAGGTTGTCGGCGTGGTCTGAAATTCCTGTTTCTGGAAGAATTTCAGGACTCTGGTGTCAATGTCAATGTGAACGGGGTTTGATTTTTCTTTCTCCTCCTGCGCAATTAGCGCGAATTCATCAGTGATGCTTTCTTTTCCGCTGGAAATTAATCGTTTTCCACTTCGTAGGGCTACAACATTGTTGACTGCTAGTGTTGGGATCTGTCATACTAGGCAGGACACCTTCTCTTTTGATAGCAAGAGCGTTATATGCAACTTGGTTGTCGATCCTCTTAATTTGATCACCCAGAGTTCCAAATTTCTTCGTCATTTCCAAGTATATTAAATCAAATTTATTGTCGAGGTTGGCAGCTACCCTTCGATTTCATGTGAATACTTGATCCATTCTTGATTTAGAATTTCTTTCAAGTTCTTGCACAGTTGCATCGTAGTTGCTTGAGAAACTACCAATGTTTTCCCCAAATTGCTGATCGCTTGAGATTATCGCATCTGTGAATTCGATTCATCTTTCGCTCTCGGCAGAAATATCATCCTTCTCGCCATTTTGTTATGATTGAACTCATTTTCCTAGGAGACCCGCTACTGCAGCTAGAGTCTTCTCAACTTGGACAAGATGCTTCTCTTCTGTTATCTTTGTCTCTTTCGTTTTTGTGTTTTTACGCAGATAATCCAAGATCTCTGGGAAAGTCGAGTTGGCTTGACTTCCCTTATTTTACGGAAAATTGACAGTGTGAATTTTGGTTGCCATAGTTTGGCGCTAAAAGGAGGGGGTGGATCGGATTCTCTAACTCGAAAAACCACCGGACAACTGAGACACGTTATGCCTAGTCAAACAAGCAATGATGTCATCTCCTTCAAGGAAAGAGTAACGGCCGACCCGGTCAAACCTCTCAACGATCTCCTTGTAGTTGAGCTGACAATCCAGAATATCGATGTCGCGAGGATATTGTTCGACACTGAAAGCTTGGCCGATATAATTTTCAAAGACACCCTTGAGAGAATGGAAATCCATCTATCCAAAAACATGGAAGATCCGAACCTGATAGTAGGACTCTCGGGGGAAGCTACCATGACTCTCAACACTATCAATCTCTCGTTTAAAGCCGATAGAATGTCAAAAATTGTGGAGTTCTTGGTCATCGATCGACCCACGTCTTACAACGCGATCGTAGGAACCCCATGGTTGAACTCAATGCAAGCAATCCCGTAAACATACTACTTGTTTCTCAAATTCCCAACCCATCGTAGAATCGAGACCATCTGGGGGAGATCGAAGAATCTCGTGAGTTTTTTTCGCTGCAGAATGAAAACGGAAGAACCCATCAGTTGAGGTTCAACTTAAAAAGAAAAAGAAATCATATGCCGTTGACAACGCCCTAGAACATGACGAGACTGAAATCTTTTGGCAGTAACGAGTATCCGAAGTTTTGGAAGGAAAACGCAAGCCGACCTACGAGCATGTTGTGTCGGTTTGCTTAGATGAAGCATTCTAAGATCGCTGCATCGAAATCGGTGTGAACTTGAGTGAGTCTCTAAAAATCGAGTTCATACTTGTCTTAAGAAGAACTTGCACACGTTCGCATGGGCCGCGGAAGATATGCCAGGAATTGACATCAACGTCACATGTCACGAGCTCAACGTTGCCCCAATATTCAAGCCTGTCAAACAAAAGAGACGAAAGTTGGGACCAGAACTTGCTGGTGCGGTTAACAACGAGGTAAAAAAACTCTTAAAAGTTGGATCCATAACAGAGATCAGGCATCCCGACTGGCTTGCTAACCCAGTCGTTGTCAAAAAGAAGAACGGAAAGTGGCGAGTTTGCGTCAATTTCACCAATCTCAATAAAGCGTGTCCAAAGGATAGCTTCCCACTGCCACACATCGACCACTTAGTTGAACCAACATAAGGGAACAAACTATTGTCCTTTATGGATACTTTCTCTGGGTACAATCAGATTAGGATGAACTCCGACGATCAACAAAAAACTGCATAATAACTGATCGCGGCACTTATTGTTACAGGGTAACATTGGATCAGTCAATCCATTTTCACCTCGTCCTGTTAACTCCTCTCTCGATACTTGATTGAACTTATCTTCATTCTGTCTCGATCAGGATTGACATTGGAACTTTACCGAAAGAACTTTTTTTCTCGAGAAAGGATCGGATAAATCATATGGGATGGTAACGGTTAACTAAACACCTAAAATCATACGTCCCATACGAAAGATCCTAACTCACGGACGGAGCCGTTTTAGCAATGCTACTTAGGTAAATTCGTAGAAACGCCTAAGTCAGAAAATTACCCAATACGGTCTAAAACTCGGCCAAAAGCCCACTCGCTATTTTACCTGAAGGAAATTCCAAACTTTGTGACGGTTACCTTTTATTTTGCAGGAAGGGATAAATGTTAAGTTCAGCAGATAAATGACAAGATCGAAGGATAAATGTTAAGTTTCCGAAGATAATCTTGAAGATCGAAGGGAAAAAGGAATATTTCCGCGAAACGATAACGTCGACCAAGGGCGGAAGAGGAAATAGCAAACCGGCTCTAGAGGAGTATATAAGGATTTCGAGGAGGAGAATGCAGACACACAAATATCTCCACTCAAACAAACATAGCTTAGCACTTGCAACATTTAGGCAACTTTCCATTTTTTTTATTCGAGCTGCAACTCAAATAGGGTTTTGCAGTCTTAGGTTATTAAAACTAGGGATCTCGCCGACAGATCTCATAGCTAAGGCTTCTATCCTGTTGTGAACGCTCATACGAAAATTCAAAATAAGACTTCTATTTGTTCTCTTTCCGATTCTTACTTTGTTTCTCGATGTTTACTTTGTAATATGACTGATTGACGTGTTGTTTAGCAGATATTCTAGACCTCTGGGAAACTAGGGTTTACCCTGCGTTCCTAATTCAACAGAAATCGACAGTGCAAATTTCGGTTCCCCCAGTTTGGCGCTAGGAGGAAGGGGGTTTGGATCAATCTAACTCTCAGCCATCAGCGCTCAGTCAAACCATGTCAGACCTCAACAACCATCAGCATTGGGACGATAATCGCCGACGAAAACGTTAAAAACACTCCATCGCGAACGTCACTGCGGTCAACGCCGACACAAACACCGCAACATTCAAAGAGATAAAGAAGATGTTCTCGACTTTCGAGAAAAAGTCGGCAGAATAGGATAAGGTCATGAACTCCCTCGCTAAAAAGTTTGAAACCCTCACAGTGAGGAACAAGGTCATATTTCCGCGGGGATCAACCCGAATCTGTGGAAGAAGACTCGACTTCGCAACACCTTTGGACCGGTCCGACAACGCGCAAGGTAAACCGTCTGGACAAAACCCTGACAAGGTAACCCCCGCGCCGATGCGGAATAACCCGGGAGACCTTCCTCCTATCGAGGAAGATAAAGAAGGAGGAGAATCTAGCGTCAACGTGGACTCTAGCAGGCAGTCCGAATCTAGCGTCGACAAAGACGCATACATACATCTGCGCCGCACAAGGTGTCGAGCAACCCGGGACGAGTCCCTGTTCGACAACCCTATGAACGAAGAAGAAGAAGCTATCTTCTGGAAATAACAGGAAGAACCAGCCGATGGGCAAACTCGCAGCACTCGCAGCAAACGCCGACAAAGTTGAAAATCTGCTAGCAAGAGTTCTGGAATCCGCGATATCCACGATGATCTCATGAAAACAGTGGACGAAGTAAGGGCGGTGAATTCCCAAATCCACCACGCTACTTGCACCGCACCGGATATCGACCTGCTGCTTGAAGAAGCTCGTAAAACGCCCTTCACTACTCTTATCAACGAAACTAGGGTTTCAGATCCTGGTAAGGTCAAAGTAATGCCGTACGACTAAACTACGGACCCTAAGCCACACTTACAGGATTTTCAGGTTGCAGTGGGTAGAGCCAGATTCAGAGAAAACGAGAGGGACGCCGTCGAATGCCGCCTCTTCGTAGAAAACCTCCGCGGAGCAGCGATGGAATGGTTCTCCCGCCTCAGGCGAAACTCTATCAGAAGCTTCCGCAAGCTCACCTCGGAATTCCTTACACAATACTCGATGTTCATAGATCAAGAAACCTCTGACGTAGATCTCTGTAGCTTGTCCCAGGGAGAGGACGAAACTCTCTACGACTTCATAAAACAGTTCAAAATCTTCATGGCTAGAGTCAGCGGGATTAGCGCCAAGTCGCGATAGACGCGCTTCGAAAAACGCTTTGGTTCAAGTCGAAATTCAGGAAGTGGATAACTTTAGAAAATCTGCGTACAATCCAGGATGCACTTCAAAAAGCCACATATTACATTATCATCAAAGAAGAAACGAGGGTCTTGGCCCAGAAATGGAAGCCAACGAAGAATGAGTCAAAGGATCCAGGATCGGATCAGAAGACAAAAAAGAAAAATCTCGTAATGATAGAAGCGTCCAATGCGGGACGAAGAAACTCAGAAAGCTGATAGCTACGCTATTAACTCCGGATTGGAACAAGGATGGACGACGGGAAATACGTGGACCCGAAATCCAAATTACGACGAAAACGCCTTCTGCGATTTCCACCAAACACGTTCACACTCAACCATTAACTACAAAGTTCTCGGCGCGAGATTGACCGCAAATCTGCTCTTCAGGGAACTCTCAGAAGTTTCCAACGTTAAAGATCTCATCCACGACTCAGATCGTCCCAAACGGACTCCTCAAACGGAGAAACCTTCCGAAGGGGACCAATCAGGAGAGAACGCAGAAGAAGGCAGGACGATAAAAGCAACAACAGCAACCGTCACAGGTAAACATGATCATCGGCGGCTCACAATTCTTGAGCCATACCGTGTCAGCCATCAAAGATTATCAGCGCAAAACTGAGATGTATGCGAATTTGGTGACCTGGCCCACGATCAACGACACTCCGAAAGGGGAAATAACTTTCTACAAAGAAGAAGCCAGAGTAATCGACCAGACACACTGCGATCCATTCGTAATCGATCTCGTAATAAGAGATCTCGAGGTCGCTAAGGTTCTCACCGATACCGGCAGCACAGTCAATGCCATCTTTCGCGACACTCTAAAACGGATGAACATTGAGTTAGGCGAAGTTGTACCATTTTAAAAGCCACGAACCGGTTTCTCTGGCACAACATCGATACCCTCAGATCTATCAAGTTACCCGTTGCGGCGGAAGAAGTCACCAAGATCGTCGATTTCACTGTCATCGACCACACAGCCATCTAGAACGTCATCATGGGCACCCCTTTGCTGAACGCCATGAAGGCAGTCCCATCAATTTACATCTTAGGCATTAAGTTCCCAACTCACAACGGGATTGGCGTAATTTGGGGCTGCCAGAAGCAGTCAAGACGCTTCTTCCTGGCCGAGCACAAGATAAGACAAATCGGGAACGCCGTGACGACAAAGGCCAAGTTCCCAAATATAGCCCAGGCGTCAGCCGAGAACCTACCGCGGACTTTAAATCAGAACAAAGTCAGGTTATAATGGAAAACAGGCAAAACGAAAGCTGATTAGTATCGCAAAACCTTAAACCGAAAGTAAACCTAGGTCTTGCCCTAAACCCAACACACTGGTCTCTAACGTCTCAAGGCATGATATCAAAAGATCCTAAAAGCATGTCTCTTCATCTGTATCTAAACGTTCCCGAAACTTTGAAAACTCATCGAACACCTCGCACGAACAACGAATAGGATGATCCGCAAATAAGGGAGAAAGTCGAGATGACAACTCGATTTTTCTTTCTACACTAAAACAAATCACAAAAATGTATCTGCAAATACTCACTTATCATAACATGCACTGTTCGCATAAGAGTTTAAGATACAGGGACTCAAAGCCACACTGGCCAGTCCTGCTACTTACGACCATATTCAGCCGACGAAAGAATAAAACAGAAAAGTGCAATAATACAAAAGAGAAGAATACTCAAATCAGTCGCGCCTCGCAATTATTCCTCAAAATCAAAACACCCGGTCATCGATCTACCGAGCGAATAATCGTTGACATCCAGAGGAGCCGTTGGCTGGTTTACCTCTTCCGTCTCATCAGCATTCTCCACCTCGGCCTCCACCGTGTCGGGAGAAACAGGAATCGGGTCCCACTGTTCCCAAATCCTCTCTTATATTTGAGGAATCGCAAAGTCTATGTCCCTCTCGTTCATACGCCCAGTCTGCCTCGCATATTCGGTATCGAACGAATAAGCAGAAGCCTGCGTGAGGCATAGCCCACCCACGGCACCGCGGCACTCGCGATAATCCCCGAAGTCCTTGTAGCCCTTCGTAAGCTCTTCGAAATCATATGAAAAACTTTCACAACGGGTTTTCATGACCTCTACCATTTCTCTCTTCCCACGCCTATAGGCACAACAAACCTCCATCGCGACCGATTCCCTCTCACGACGACGGGAACTTTCCAGCTCATCTCTCAAACGAGCAATCTCATTATTGGCTGTCTCGGCCATGAACTGAGCCATGCGTGCCTCCTGACAGCTCGCATCAAGAGCTCGGTTCATCATAAGGAGACCCTGCAAAATAACTCAAAGTCAAAACAATTCTTCCCTCGAAAAAGGACAGTAAAAGCTTACCCCATTGACCATCCACGATGTTTGGGCAAACTCTGGGGCCTCGTTAGATCTAGATGCGCTCGGAGGGTAATCATAACCAAGTAGCTCATCGAGATCGTCATGTTCGCCGCTATTTCTGCCTACCTTACTATTCAGGAAATCCCTTAGTATATTATCAGAGGAGCACCGCTCGTTGACCACTTCGTCCTCGACAATGATGTTTTTATCCTTCCGATTCTTCGGCCTTTCTTCCCTTATGCGAGCCATGCACGGAACAAATCCGTCCATGGACGCCTCCGATCCTTCCTCAACCGGTAGATCTGGCCGGTGCCGAGAACGGTGGAGAGCAACAGCACGACGGACCCTTTTCGGGCTAAACGTTGCCCAAAAACACAAGCGGCCGTGAAGCAGGTCTCAGATGGTAACCAAACTGTCCGGACTCGGAGGGAAAAGATTGGTTTCTGGAAATGAAAAAAAAAACACATAAGAAACCAAACTGCTCCAAAACGAATGGGATGGAGAAGAGAAAAAGGGGCTACAATTAACCAATAATAACTTTTAGACCCCATCTAGTCCTAAAGATGGGGAGGCCGCTTGCTTCCACGGACGCAGCGTCAACACGCACGAAAAAGAAGTGCTTCCGCCATTCGTGATAGTTTGACACGAATTCGCTTATGATTGTCATCCCCGACCAGGGCCTCAACTGAATAATGGACGACTTCCCGATTGGTTTAAGAAAAGCGTCGAGATGGTTGGCATCAAGGGTTATACCCAGCTCGAAACTCAGCACGAGGATCTAGACAATATGCTGAAGACCACACGGGTTTACTTGACTAATCAATATCTTAAAAGAGTTTGTGAAAATTTGAAGAATCTGTTAAACCACTCCACATACTTATATGAGAAACATTTCACTATTTCACCTCCAGTCTTCGGACGTCGGATTCCGCCTAATTCATCCAATACGTTTAAAAACGCTTGCAAGAACATCACAGTTCTGACGTGCTGGTGGGCTAACTGTTGGGGTCAAAATTGGTTACGATGAATCAACGTCTGAAACCTACCGGGAGAAAACGCTTTTCGTGTAAGAAAGAGATGATGCCTCGAGAAAAGGGAAAAATTATTCCCGAACGGAAATACGACGAAACAACTAGAAGGCTCGATCATCTAACTCCCCGAACGGAGAATATGGCCGAGCAAGACGTCCAACTCGTCGAACGGGTAAATCAAGCCACATGAGCCGACCAACTCCTCTCTTGATACTTGATCGAACTTATATTACTTCCGTAAGATAGCTCTCAGACTATCTAGAAGTTGCTTGTAATGTAAGGATCGAATCCAACAAGATTCAGAGAAACGTTTTGAGTAGAAAATAGTTTGATGATCTTATCGAGATTTTTGACCAGAATATAAAAAGAAGAAGATTGTACATGCAAATCTTCTTGGAAATACACAAAACAATTAAAACAAAGACTAGCATTGGAGAGAGAGATCTGAACACTTTCATTGAGAAGATTTTGTAGTTATTACTCTAATGTATTCTATTTCATGTAATTTATTCAGATATCTATGAGGTTCTCTATGCATATGTCTGAGTAATTCGTTTGTTAGATTTAGGGTGCTTCAAAGGGACATCAAATAAATTGCTAAGCTGAGAGAACTCTTAGGGAAGTTAATCGTCTCTTCATATGGTTGACCTTAATTCTAAGTATAGGATAGATCATCTTAAACCTAGATCCTAGGATAATTGAAACATGCGAGACCATGGTCATTTACATGAACTAGAACTAGATGAACTAAATGACTAGGTACAGCAAGAGTTGGTCTAAATGTTTAGTGAACATATCAGCCTAAGTTTAAGGCTTTGGTTGACGTATTTGTATCCACAACAAGAGTTGGAGTCCTAGAGTTTAGACATTAGAATATCAGTGCAGCGAAACATGACTGATCATTACAGCGAGATATGATTGATCATTGCATGAGTCTGAGTTCAAGAAAGGTTATTTAAATGAAACCCTGCTAATCTATAAGTATGCATTTCTATTGCACCTGCGAGTTCCACTAAGTGTAGCTTCCATCATCTTGACAACTTACAATCAAACAGATCCTCATTCATGTTTACTGTTTTAATCATTATTGTCAAGCTTAGCTAAGACAACCAAAGTCTATTGTGCAATCATAGAGTCCTTGTCAATTCGATTCCTAAGTAATGCAGTTGATCTCTTATTTGAGAGAATGGCTCTAGGGTAATTTGAGCATATCAATTATCCAACTGTCACTGCGATAAACTACCAGATGTCTAAATCTAATCAAATACCAATTCTCCTTGCGAATATGATGAATCAAACTAGCATTAGATACAATTTGATATTGTTCAACTAAATCCTAGCCAAACTTTCATTGCAAATAGGTATTTAGTCCATCATGATTCAGGTTCTGTTAATCGATAACACTCTTGTGTCTCTCAATTTTCCTGTGATACTAGGTTTTTGTTGATTACTCTAAATCCTAGTATTACAAGCCATCCTAGTGTAAGAATATATGAATAACCCTAGCAATCAAATATTACAGTTTCACATTAAACTCACGATCGCTAAATCTAACAGGATGATTACTCAAATATGATTAATGAAAACACAATCAAAAACTGAATATAAATTATAGATGAATCCACAGTACTTCAAAGAAGACTCCTGAAGGATTTTATTTCTTCTATCCAAATCTCAAAAACAGAACATAGAATAAAGCATAGCCTATACAATGGCTAGAAATAAACTAAAAACTAAAATAAGTCAAAACACGAGCATGAGTCTTTTTCAAATAGGTAAACTTTTGGGTAAAATTTGAATTCTCAAAATTTGATAAAATCTACTCGGAAATTGATAGGGAAGGATGTCGTTTGACAGAAAATTGGTTTCTGTCGACACCATGCTATAAGCTTGACAGCTTTCTCTTGTGTGTCAGTCGGACCACTCGTCAGTAAAACGAGCATAACTTTTTATTTAGAACATGGATCAACCTCAAACCAGTGGCACTGGAAAGCTAACGCAATCCTAAATCTTGTGTCAAAGGATGAGAATCATTCATCGGTGGAAGAACTTCCATCCGTTGCTAAACTTCGAACGGATCTTCACAAGAGTTTAGTAAAGATTTCGCCTAACGGATTATGTAGAGAAATGTTGTATTTTGTGGGTTTTAAGAAGACGTTTTATAACTTTCAAGTATTTTTACTAGAGGTTCGGATGTAACTACAGTAAACAAGAGGTGTCTCGTGATTGGAACCGATTGGAAACCGATTGGAATGTCTAGACTGTTACTCTCCAGGATTTCGGATGCCCTCTTTCTTCCTTTTCGTCCTCTCTTTATGCCCAGATTCTTTGGATACACTATGGTCTTGACCTAATTTGGCTGGGGCGAGATGGTTGTGGCCGGCAGTTCGCGAGCTTCAATCTTTTCCTTTGCTTTGTTGGGCCGAAAGTCAATATTTGTTTGGGCCTGAGAGGGGGGGGTGTAACTCTCTTCTAACAGTAACCCCCAATCCCTTGCAAAAGGATTGTTTTTTTCGGTGGAGTGTTCTGCACTTGGCTCCACGTATACTGGCTTTGGCATCATTGAGTAGGTTTGCTCCTCTTTTTTTCTGCTCGGCCTCCACCTTTTTTGTCTCTGCTCGGCTTCCTCCTTTTTTCTATTTTTTGCTGATTACAATTGGTTATGAGGACACGTGGCAGGTAGTTAGGTCTTCCGAGTATTTTAATATGCCTTGTAATGATTGCACCGCCTCGTTAACTACAATTTTCACTACTATAAGATGAGGCGAGTCGATTCATTGGTCTTTTTATTTCCTCTCTGTAACTTGCTTCAATCTCTTTTTTTCTGCTCATTGCGATTTGATTTATCTGCCGACAATGATGTCTATTACCATCGGGAATATTTGTAAGGAGGGTACGGGTCGTGATGACGGCGACATAAGCGCGGCAAAGGGGAAAATTGTTGCGACTTCTAATGAAGCCAATCATCTGAAGCTCCGGTGTACGAATATTGAGGAGACTGCCGCTATAAAGTTTCAGCTAGAACAAGACGCCGCTTTGGCCGATTGGCAGAAACGATTGGCGAAAGGGCCCGTTCATGCCACGGATTGTGGTAATTTGGCAATGACTTCGGGAACGTTCCCTGACCGTTCTGCGGGTGGGACGGTGTAAGGTGGGTCAGCGACGCTGCAGGCGAGTAGGATCTTTCCTATTGATGTGGCCGAGCAGGGTTTTCCCAAGCCGAGGATGGTGCAGAGCCGTAGTGAAACACCCCGAACCAGAAATCTTGAACAAGCCTCGTAAAATTCTAAGTTAAAATTTATGAAATTTTCCAATAATGAACTTACACAAGAACTTCAACTTTATTAATAAATCTGTGAAAAAAATGTAGAGTAGTAGTATATGATTCATAAAACACCAGAAGAAAATCCCAAGTTTATAAAATAAGAAAACCCACCCTGATGGTCTTCATAGTCTGCGCTCTGGTCCAACCAACTACTCATCACCTGCATCACAAAAGGAGGCATGAGCATACAAAAGTACTTAGTGAGGACGCTCCATACCGCCCACTACAGCCCAATAAGGAAGACACTAAATCAACACTAACACCCTAGCATCTGGTTCTATCATTCCTTCACGTAACTAGTTTAATCCTTTTCATTACTTTAACACTTTATAACCTTTGACCCGAAGGCCCATAATCCTACGGTCGTAGCCAAACCTGCGGCCGAAGCCAAACCTGCGACCGAAGCCAAACCTGTGGCCGAAGCCAAACCTACGGCCGGAGCCAAACCTGCGAGCCGTCGGTCCCCTACGGCTCTTAGCCAAACCTGCGATCCGAAGGTCCATTACATCCTCTTAACCTGTTTCCTTAATTAATTCGATTTGATTGTACTTTCCTTAAACGCATTAACATTTCATGTCCTATGTTCCCAAGATCAAACGTTCTTTTCCCACATAAACATCCTAACATAACTCAATTAACCATCCCACAAATCTATAGCACGCATTTCTCAAAAACACGATAAACGAACTTTCCTTAAACAATTCATATCATATACTTCTTAAGAACACGAAGAACGAACTTTCCTTAAAAAAATTCTATCAAACATTTATCTATGAACACGATGAACAAACTTTCCTTAACCGAACTTTATCCAAGCATAAACACTTTCATACTGATCAAACCAGACAAAATAATTCTTATTGGACTGCCACGAATCACATACTCACATGGATTGATCTTAAAAGTTTGAAGACTCTGAACTCAGCTGCATTTTTCCGGTGAAGAATCCTGCGATCCTCCTTGCTCGATCCTCACTTCCCAAACTCTCTCTCTATGACTGCATTCTTTCTCTAGACTGTCTCTAAGACTTTTTTTTAGTTGTGTCTAGAATGGGAGCTGAAGTTCCCTTTTTATATTACTCTTTGGACTTGCTCACCAAGCCGGAAATATATTTTTTTCCTTATTGGCTTGGCCAAAACTTGCCCACAAAGGTTTGACCAAATCTCAACCATTGTGTCCTTAAACAACTCCCGCAGGCCCGACCTTCTCTTCGAACAACCCGTCAACAATGACTTATCAACTGGCCCTTACTTGGAACCCGCCTTCACGAACATCCAAAATTTTCTTAGTTGTCTCTACGGTCCACCGACCACTTCCTCAAAATTTGATCGTTCTACAGTCCGTTAATCCCTGTTTATTCTAAGTTACCGATGCCTTATTGGTAAGAATGGCCTTTGATACTTAGAGAAAAATGCAGTTCTTATTCTATGCATAACGAAAGAAAAGTTTGGACCCTTAGAATAATTTTTACTTTCATACAAAGAAACCTCTTTTGCAGACTCTTTCTTTAATAAATAAAAATACTTCAGGAGCGGGTCGTTACACGTAGGGCAAAGAAAAGGACGGGTTTGACCGGTAGGCCGTTGAACCTTGTATGCCCTATCGAGATGAGGGAGGATGGCAATTTCTTCAAGTTGCCTCCTCTCGCGGACGACTTGTTGCGTCCTTCTCTTGTCGAAGGTCATGATTGGCTGAATGTTTTACCTGCGCGGTCTAAAGTGGCCCAGCTTGCCAGTTTGTTAGCTCGATCGGGTGCTCCTCCGGGTGTGACCTTCATCGTTCCCATAGAGGATATGCACCCTTGGTCTCCGCCGGCTGGTTATGCTTGTGTTTATAAGTCGTGTTTTGGAGAGAATGCCGAACTTTGGCTTCCCATTCCTCGGCTTGTGTTGGTGTATTGCCGGCAGTGGGACGTGCGTCTTTCACAGTTGATGACCGACCCGATTAGTCTTGCGTTAGCATTTCTTGTGAAAGCCGGCTAATTGGATATTGCTTTCAATGTTTGGTCATTCGAAGAGTTGTGTTTGTTATCTATTAAGACCAATTTTGACAGGTTACATCTATGCGAATATGAAGACGGTGAAAATGTGGCCACCTAGCACCGTACCAAGACTCGCCACTGGCAGCATCGTTATTTCTATCTGAAGTTAGATAGAACGGCGTTCGAAGACCCGCCGAGGACTCTTCGTGTGTTGTGGCTGCGCGATGTTGGCAGGTTTCTATATGCTCCGCTTTTCTTTCAATCTGGGATTTTAACTCCCCTCTTTTTTTTTTTTTGCAGTTCGTCATCCTGACTCTGCGTCCCACACGTCTTTCGATGCTGAGGAGGTGGGACGGATTGTTTCTAGTTGAGGTGAGTCCTGGAAGGGCTTTAGCACTCTTCGTATAAGGGAAAGTTTGTCCCAGATTATGGGTGGTAAGTTTGACTTGTTTTCCCCTGCTTGTTCATTGGTCGTTTGGCAATTCATTGTTTGTTGTTCCTTTATTGTTCGTGCAGCTAGTTGGGAATAAGATGTTCCTGGGCCGAACGCTGGGCGGTAGGGGCAAATGCTGCGTTAGCCGAAACAGAAGGAAAGTGGAAACGTCATTGAAGTGGATTCAGATGATATGTTGTCTCCTGATGAGGGTACCGAGGGTCATATGTCAGCGGGAGTGGAGGACGCCATGAATGTGTCCGAAGAGGTCGCCGAGCCAAAAAAAAGTCGGAGGGTGACGTCTGTTCTCGAGGGGGGCAATCGACACTTGTTCGGCTGGAGAACGACGCGTTGGAGATTTGTTCCATCGTGGTGGATGACGTTGCCAATAAGAGGACTGAGACAACGTCCAAGAAGAAGAGGTGAAGGCATGTAAATCGCTGGAGAGATGCGGAGAATACAAGTGCGGAGTTTGTGCTTAAGCGGTTTAGGGTGCCGGCCTAAACGATGTCCCCTGGGAAAATGGCTCTTGTTGGGTCTTCATCTCCGATTGTTTCTTCGAAGAAGACTCTTGAGGGAGTTTATTTCTTCTATCCAAATCTCAAAAACAGAACATAGAATAAAGCGTAGCCTAAACAATGGCTAGAAATAAACTAAAATAAGTCAAAACACGGGCATGAGTCTTTTTCATATAGGAAAACTTTTGGGTAAAATTTGAATTCTCAAAATTTGATAAAATCGACTCGGAAAATTGATAGGGAGGGATGTCGTTTGACAGAAAATTGGTTTCTGTCGACACCATGCTATAAGCTTGACAGCTTTCTCTTGTGTGTCAGTCGGACCACTCGTCAGTAAAACGAGCATAACTTTTTATTTAGAACATGGATAAACCTCAAACCAGTGGCACTGGAAATCTAACGCAATCCTCAATCTTGTGTCAAAGGATGAGAATCATTCATTGGTGGAAGAACTTCCATCCGTTGCTAAACTTTGAACGGATCTTCACAAGAGTTTAGTCGAGATTTCGCCTAACAGATTATGTAGAGAAATGTTGTATTTTGTGGGTTTTAAGAAGATGTTTTATAACTTTCGAGTATTTTCACTAGAGGTTCGGATGTAACTACAGTTAACAAGAGGTGTCTCGTGTTTGGAAACTGATTGGAATGTCTAGACTGTTATTCTCCTTGATTTCGGATGCCCTCTTTCTTCCTTTTCGTCCTCTCTTTATGCTCAGATTCTTTGGATACACTCCGGTCTTGACCTAATTTGGCTGGGCCGAGGTGGTCATGGGCCGGAAACACGCGGGCTTCAGTCTCTTCCTTTGCTTTGGCGAAAGTCAATATTCGTTTGTGCCTAAGAGGGGGGGGTGTAACTCTCTTCTAACAGTAACCCCCCCCCCCCAATCCCTTGCAAAATGATTGTTTTTTTTGGCTGAGTGTTCTGCACTTGGCTCCACGTATACTGGCTTTGGCATCATTGAGTAGGTTTGCTCCTCTTTTTTTTTCTGCTCGGCCTCCCCTTTTTTTGTCTATGCTCGGCTTCCTCCTTTTTCTATTTTTTGCTGATTACAATGGGTTATGAGGACACGTGGCAGGCAGTTAGGTCTTCCGAGTATTTTAATATGCCTTGTAATGATTGCACCGCCTCGTTAACTACAATTTTCACTACTATAAGATGAGGCGAGTCGATTCATTGGTCTTTTTATTTCCTCTCTGTAACTTGCTTTAATTCTCTTTCTTTTTGATTGCTGCTCATTGCGATTTGGTTCTTGAAACTCCTTTGGTTCTTTACTTGATTTCTATTCTATATATATTTCATCATTGATTTCTGTGATAAAGATCATCTCTGAGTTGATCTCTTGTTAGGTTTAGGGTTTATTAATGCTATTGATGGACTAGCCAAAAAATATAATTGCTATGGTGATTATTAGATCTATAAATATAATTGTGTTTATTGCTTGTGTTCTAGAGTATCTGACTAGAACCCTGATCATAGGATAGTTAGGCGCAAGCGAGAGCATGGTCTACTACCAGAATTAATTTTGTTGAGCTAGGTTGCTAGAGACAAATAAGAGTTTATTTATTTAATTTATCGAATTAGGTCATAAAGCTTGACTCAAGAGATCATCGATCGATGGATCATTCTGTGTCAACAAGCGAGAGCTGAGACATCGGACTTAGTCAATTGATTGGACTCGCAGCGTGAGCTGCTCGTCTTTTACATTAGATATCAAGTTCTATGATTAATACACTTGTCTTCTATCATCTATAATCCACTTACCTAAAACCCTAGATCTAGCTATTTATTATTTTTGTTCACTTACCAATCAATCAATTATGTCCTATAGTTTATTTACTGCTTATTAATCTATTAGCTTAGCTTAATCGCGACTGTATTGAGTTTATTGTGTGCCCACGCTCCCTGTGGATTGGATCCCTAAATACTACAATATGACCTCTCTTGGCAAGAGTAGTTCGTAGGGTTAATTTGATAGAGTTTGCATTGACATACATAAAAACCCTCCTGTCAAATTTGGCGATGTTGCCGGGGAGAAAGGATTCACCATTAAACTTAATTTGTTTGATTTAGTCTAGGTATTTTTCTATATTATTTTACTTACATAGAAAAATTTCTTGTGTTTCAAGTACATACATATTAGTACCAAGAAGCAATGAGGAGAGGATTTTTGGGCTCCTCAAAAAAGGAACCTGGTGATTCGAGCACGTTCCATAAGTCTACAAGGGCAGTCAACACCCTCCAAGCAGTGATCGCTAGCACACAAAAGCGAGCATCGATCGACACCAATACATCAACGTAGACCGATACTAACATCATGACATCGATCGATTCCCACACCTTGCCATCGATCGATACTATTTACAGGAAGACAGAGAAAGACGAAGTACCAATACTGAGTTTTGACAAGAATGGTATCTTACGAGACAAAGAAGATCGTCCTCGCAACCGTATAGAAAAAATGATTAATGCAAAGGGTGTTGTGCTCCCTGATGTTATTGCTGTTGCTGAGATGAATGATTTCTGGATGAGCCGTGAATGATACGATTGGTTAGCCCAGTACCCCTTTTGGAGACTTCCTCGCGAAAATCCCAGGGACAACATCGAAAAACTTAAGAAACTAGTCTCATAGACCAAGCAACATGGAATAGCTTAAAGATCACATACTCTGCAAGATGTTCCCATATTCTCTATCCGAAGATGCATTTAGATGGTTCAATTGACTGCAGCCGGGATCTCTAACAGATTGAGAGGACATTAAAAGCACATTCCTCTACAAATTTCTCACTGATGCTGCAGCAGCTCGACAAAGGAAGATTGATGATATGCTGGACATGATGGCTAAAAACCGGGAGAAGGAGCTGATGTTTAGGTTCAATCAGATGTTGGTGTTCCTTATAGCAAGACGATGAAGAATGCAAAACGGATAGAGATGGTGAAACACTGAACACTCACGCTAAGAAGCCAGATATTCAAGTTCAACAGACAGATGAGGTTACACAAAAAGAGGATGGACAACATGGATTTGGAGAGCCAAGAAGAGCCGAAGAAGCTGATATTATCGATCAGACTTCAGCATCGATCAACATTAAGATGTCAATGTCGATCGACACTAACAGCTCAGCATCAATCGACACTAACAGCTCAGCATCAATCGACACTAACCCCTATTGTCGATCGACACCACTTGACACCCATGAATGTTCAAGTTGTCTTCAAGACATTGCAGACTCTACACTGGAGAGCACCGATGTATAATTGTTATCGTGCTCTAAATGTAGGCACCGAAATCACCGTGGGAGATCTTTTGGAACTCAAAAATCTCTTGGATCTAGAAGATATGGATCAAGACATGGAGCAGAAGCTTGATGACGATCAGCACACTACGAGAAATGATCTAGACACTTCACCAAAAACTAGCATCGATCTGCACCCAACCGACTGCATTGATCGACACTACACAACTGATATCGATCGACACTTATTATTGGACGAACCAAGTTACACAGTTGAGCTGGAACTAGTTGAGGAGAGAATGCACAAGTCTGAGGCCGCACACCTTGCTGTCTCTGAACATCTACGACTACCTATTTGCACAGAATAAGCTGCTAGTTTTCACTAAAGAGCGAAGATGGTACATGACCCTGTGAATTTGTGGTTCCCAGTGCTGTTTTTGATGTTGAATTTCCTATTCCACCAAATGGAAGTGTGCATGTGGGTCTCTACGTTGAGGTATTTGATGATCTTCAGCATACAGTTGTTTCTTAAATACTATTGAAGTATGAAGGTGACGTTGACCAAGGACCATCGGTCGCAGCATCGATCGACACCATCATTGGTGATTCGATCGACCCCACCATTGGAGCATCGATCGACCACAACACTAGAGCGTCGACCGACACCAGTCGTGTATCAGAGCAAAAAAAAGTTTGAAGTGTGTCAAAATCATTTTGATGGAGGCACTGCGAGGCCAGACAAGTCTGGGGAAAGAAGAAGAGGAATTGAAAGAAGAGGAAAATGACCAAGGACGGTCCTCGGTTATCATTGATTCCTCACTTCTCAGATGGTGTCTGGAAGTACAGAGTGAACAGCATATGCTTCTTGCAGCCATTTGCAAAGCTTCGAGCACTCCTTATAGCTAAGATGATAGAAAAAGGAGAAGAGTCTATGGAGGCTTTCACGAAAAGGGTGATCAAGCTGAAGACATTGGAGATCGGGAATTGTTTTGGAGCAAGCCAATCTCATCAGAACTCCAAAACCTTAAGCTAAAGACTATAAACAAGCGCTGAGTGAGATGCAACCCACTGTTCAGTAAGTTTTAAATTAGTTTTTGATTATATTAGTCTAATTTCGAATTTTATTTTATTATTACAAAAAAGGAGTAGAAACTTACAGGTGCATCATCGATCGATTTTGAATAATCAACATCGATCGACCATGGAACATGAAAATCGGTCGACATCAACATCGTGACATCGATCGATACTCTTTTACAGAGTCTGGTATCGAGTTTCTCTCTTAAGCTATTTACTTATGATTTGATTTTTCCTAACCAATCCGGGACGGATTAAACTGGGGACAGTGTAATTTAAGTCTGGGGGAGGTTCGCTAATGCTATTTGAGCTGTTTTGAGCGTTATTTATTATATGTATATATAAGTTTTTCAAAAAGTTTTATTGAGTCAAGAAGGGGACTATGATCAAGATTTATTATTGACTAGCCACACTTTAGGACCATTCTTAGAAGGTTGTTTGCAGAGATTACTAGAGATACCAAAGTAGATCATCCTGCCGCTATATCACATTTGCTTAGAAAGTTTGAAGGAACCGAAGCTGATTTCCAACACTAATCCTGACATTATTTGCTTGCTTTGGGGCTTGGTATAAACTGGATCGGATTCCTTCTGCAAGTCTGTAGGTACAAGTCATTGCACCTTTGGTTTCCTTCTCTCTCTCTTCAGCATCTACCTAAAATCTTAAAAGATTGAGATGACTTACCGAGATGTAGGGGGTAGGTACATTACTGATGACCCCATTATTCTAATTTGGTGGAACGATCACACATTGTTCGAAGCGAGGGGTATGTACATTATCAATGACCCTAATATTCGCCTGCAACTTTGCCAAGAAAGCTAAAGAAAAAAATTTGCAAAAAAAGAAGAAAAAGGAGAAAATAAAAAATGAAATGGCGAGATGGACTCTATCAGCATTATTGTCCATTAAATTTTAGAACTAAAAAGATTCAGAGAGAAAAGGTGGAAAAGGAATCAGAGAATACTTTGTGTCTGGTTGTTCATATACTTTCAGAGGTAAGAATCCATAGGTTCTTTGATCGATACTTTCAAGGTAAAGCCTGAACTTTTATTTTACGAAAAGAAATGAAATCAGTAGAGGGGTGAGTCAGACTTATATTTGACAAGTTGTTGGTAGAATGGATTTGGTCTATACTAGGATAGGGTATATAAAGTTTCTATGTGATTGACTTCATAGGATGTGGTTGCAACAAAGTAGGGTGATAGTTTTACTTAGACATTATGTGATTCTCTGTTTTTCAAAATTTCTTTCACGGGCTTTGTTTGCTTGAGGACGAGCAAAAGGTTAAGTCTGGGGGAGTTGATATGGCCTGATATTACCACTATTGTGCCATGATATCAGCCATATTTAGAGTCTATTATATGTGTTTATGATACGTTTTAGAGTATTTTTAGGTTCAAGTACGTTTTGGAGAGGTTTGGGGATTCTAGAGCTTTTAGAGATGCAGAACTGCGCAGAGCATCAGATGTTTAGCTATGGATGGATACCTTCCCACCGTGCGATTAATCTGATATTTTGGCACAGTAATGGTATTTGAGTTAGCTTTACAATGCCGACAGTTTTAGCTCAATCAAGATCCTACAGCCAAATATATGCTCGTTTTACTAGAGAGTGGTATGTCTACCTCGTGAGAGGAAGTTGTCGAGACGATGAATGAGTGTCAAATCGAAGGCACAGACTTGGTGCCAATCGATGGTGATCCTAGAAGACAACCCCGACTTTTTTTATGGCTGACTTAAACCCAGAAACCATCACAAATTACCTAAATACCCATGGACGACCTACAACCCTATTTATATGTTTCTATGCCATTGTTTAGGCACCAAGCTTTCTTTTATTCATTGTTCTAGGGTTAGGAGATAAGAGAGGAACTCCTTAATACTCCTCCTGGAAATCCTTTGGTTCTTTATTTGATTTCTATTCTATATCTATTTCATCTATGATTTTTATGACAACGATCTTGTCTGAGTAGATCTCTTGTTACATTTAGGGTTTATTAATGGTATTGATGGATTAGTCAAACAATAGAATTGATAGGGTGACTATTAGATATATCAATAGAATTGTGTTTATTTCTTGTGTTCTATAGTAGCTAACTAGAACCTTGATCATAGGATAGTTAGGCGCAAGCGAGAGCATGGTCTATCACCAGAATTAATCATGTTGAGCTAGGTCGCTAGAAACAAACGAGAGTTGATTTAGTTAATTTTGTTAACTTATCGAATTTGGTCATAAAGCTTCACTCAAGAGATCATCGATCGACCCAAGATCATTGCCATTTATTGACGTTCATTCCGTGTCAACAAGCGAGAAGTGAGACATCAGACTTAGTCAATATATTAGACATGTAGCGAGAGCTGGTCGTCTTTTACATTAGATATCAAGTTCTATGATTAATACCCTTGCCTTCTACCCTCTATAATCCACTTACCTGAAACCCTATATCTAGCTATTTATTATTATTGTTCATTTACCAATCAATCAATTATGTTCTATAGTTTATTTACTCTTATTAGTCTATTTGCCAAGCTTAATCGCGACTGTATTGAGTTTATTGTGTGCCCACACTCCATGTGGATTTTATCCCTAAACACTACAATATGATCTCTCTTGGCAAGAGTAGTTCGTAGGGTTAATTTGATAGATTTTGCATTGAAATACATAAAAACCCTCCAGTCACTATGTTGAAGATTGTTACGTGTTCGGTGGGGTCGCCGATGTAGTACGGGATACACAGCTTTTTGGTCTGGCGGACCCTTATGTCAGTGATCCTGTGGCTGAAAGGGATTTGCAGGGTTGTGGCGAGGACGCGCTCAATCTCTGGCCCGGAGTTGCTGACGCTGTGGATCTTCGAGCTGAGGTTCTGTAACGTAAGTTTAAATTCTGCGATTTGGCGGCTGGTTTCAACTTCCGGGTTGGCGGGAGTATGTGGTGGCTGCCCGTCGCCGGCTCGCGTTGGGTTTGTTGAAATGAAGAGCTGTCTATGTATCTTTTTGGCCACAGCGGTTTCCTCGGCTCTGTGGGCGGCGGCGGTGAGGGCCGCGACTTGTTTGTTTGTTTATTTCGTGGCCCTTTCTTGCGCAAGAAGGGGGTCGATGACGTTCTTCATTGGCGGTTGGTTCCTCGGGTTCTTGCCTTTGGGATGATGTGGCTTCGGTCGCCGTGTCAAGCAGGGCTTTCAGCTGGGTTCATGGGATAAAGGTGTGTAACGTTGCTTCCTAAAGTGTCCCCACAAACGGCGCCAAATGTTTAGTCGGGATTTTGGCTAAGCAATTATGTAGAGAAATGTTGTATTTTGTGGGTTTTAAGAAGACGTTTTATAACTTTTCTAGTATTTTTACAAGACGTTCGGATGTACCTACAGTAAACAAGAGGTGTCTCATGATCGGAAGCCGATCGGAATGTCTAGACTGTTGCTCTTCCCTTTTTTGAGAGTTATCTCCTTGATTTTGAATGCTTTCTTTCTTTCTCCTTGTCATCTCTTTATACCCAGTTTCTTTGAATACACTCCGGTCTTGACCTAATTCGGCTAGGTTGAGGTGATCGTGGGCCGGCAACTCGGGGGTTTCAATCTCATCATTTGCTTTGTTGGACCGAAAGTCAATATTCGTTTGGGCCTGAGAGGGGAGTGGAACTCTCTTCTTACAACAAGGTGGTGAACTAACGGTGACTGAGATGAATGCCTTTGAGCTAGAACATGATGTCTTAGGAAGCGGAATTAAAAATTACTTGGGGGACTTAAGACATAAATATGCACTTATAAGTACTTATATTATAAATAATTAAATGTGCTTATATAATAGACGCTGTCATTAAATGCTTCAAACTGGATTTTAGGCCAACTTACTTACATGATTTGTATAAATTGTGATTAGTTTACTACTTAGTTGAGCTGTGGGGTTTGCGGTATTTGAGGACACTATAACTTGTTTCACATATGTTTGAATTGATTATTCCAAGAGCTTTCAAACAGTTGTATGCCTTTGCTCTAATATACACGAAAATAAAGGAAATAATTCAAGAAAACAGGTTTCCATTGGCACGAGAACATCGGAGGAAAATAAGTTAGTACCAAACATGAAAATGGAAAATTGGTTCTAGTTCTTAGAAGGAACACAATAAGAGTAGTTATGTCTATGTTTCCAACTAAGAAAAATGTTTGTTTATGTAAGTAAAACTTTGTAAAACTTAGGGAAACTTGATTATTTAGGTCACTAAAACTTTATGATACTTAGTGAAACTTGTTAGTTTAATCGTTAAAAATGATTCATTTTATGATTCAAAGTGCTAAGTCCCTACAAGGGCCAATACAAAAATTCTTTTCTTCGAGAGATACATCGCAGTCCACTAGAGAAAGACATCTAGCTTGCCACTGGTATGACGCAGTGTGATTTAAATATGCTACCCCAAAATTATCTTTCATTCTATGGACTGTAATGAGGGGTAGACTTGCGACTGGAGATATAATGAGACTATGGAAGGGCAGTAGTAATGTATCTTGCGTCCAAAGCAAGAATCCTTTGGAAACTCTTGAGAATTTATTTTTTGAATGTGCTTACTCAAAACAGATTTGGAGAACTTTGATGAATGGGATATTGAGATATAAGTATTCGGTAAGATGAAGTGAGCTACTGACAGTTATGCAGGACTTGAAGAGGAAGAAAGTCGTGTTGTTTCTCATCAATTATATGTTTCAAGCTTCGGTGTATATGATTTGGAGAGAGCGTAATAGGAGAAGACATGGAGAAGCTGAGGCTCCAGCTGATCTATTGATAAAGTTGCTAGACAAAAATATGAGAAACAAGTTTACACTGATACATAGGAAAGAAGATAGAGAGATTGGAGAAGGGATGCAACATTGGTTTGCAACAAGATACTTTTTTCATACTGAAGTCATTATATAGAGTAATAGGAGATGGAGATAGATAGATTTTCTTATTGGCATAAATTTAGGAAATGACACAATTGATGTAAAAAGGTCTTTTCTTTTGAATTAAATTTAACATTCAATTAAAAAAATAGTGCTAAGTCCCTAAATTTGTTTTAAATTAATTATATTGTTTTTCTGATTAAAATTCTTATTTAAATTTAGCATTTAAATCTTGATCAAATATATTAATATTGTTCATTATGTAGAAACTAGTTATACTTTTATGTCCTTTATATTACAATTAACCTTATCACATTACAAAACTTACATATGTCATGATATTACATGCTAGGGTAAAATAATGTAAGATTCCTCGTAATACTATAAAAACAAAAAGTAAAACAATAAGAGAGATCAAAATTAGGTTTTTATTGATCTTAAGGTCATGAGTACAACGTATTAGAGCATAAACCTAGTTCTAACTGCATGCCTTTATCATGAGATATATAAAAAAAAACTTATTTTATCTAAAAGTTTCCCTTTTATGCCCAGAAGCAGGAGGAACATGCGACTAGGAAGCTAGAAGCTGGAGGCGGGTGTCTTGCTTCATCCAAGGGAGTTGTCCTGGATTAATTATCCTTGAAAATTTGTCCCTTATTTTCCCAATTCATGTTAGAAATCAGGAAATAACTTGTAATAATCTGATCGCTTGTAATTGTTGGATTATTCCAAGCTTGTGAAAACTTAACATATTGATAAGTATTTAATATGTTAAGATAAACACAAAAGAAAATCTAGAAAATAGGAAAATGAAGTTTTCTATTTAGATAAGTTTGTGTTTTCCTTGTCCCACATGTTAAAGGGAATTGTCCTTCACTATAAATATATATCTATTGGAGAGATGTTCCATAAGATCTAAGAGAAGCATTGAGAGCTTTAGTTTTGAGTAGTTTCTAAAGCTAATAAGAAAAGTTATTCTTATAATTCTTTGTGTTTCTAGAGACCTTGAATTGGTATCAGAGCTTAAGTTGAAGCTTCGATCAAAGCTTAAGTTGAAGCTTCGATCCTGGTGGCTGTGAAGCAAGGGTTCACGACGCAAGATGGCCGACGTGAATAGGGCTCCACGCACGAAGGACTTTGGATCCGCATCTATCCAATGTCCGATGTGAGCTTGACAAACTATACAGTTTGGTCGATGAAGATGAGGGTGTTACTAAGGGTTCATGATGTGTGGGACACGATTGAACCTGGTTCTGATGATCAAAAGAACAACGACGTCGCGATTTCTCTTTTGTTTCAGTCAGTTCCCGAATCGTTGATTCTCCAGGTGGGAGAACAAACTGAATCAAAAGAGATCTGGAATGCCATCAAGTCACGAAACCTTGGAGCTGATCGTGTAAGGGAGGCAAGACTTCAGACGTTGATGACGGAGTTCGACAGGTTGAAGATGGATGATAGTGATACCGTAGATGATTTTGCGGGGAAAATATCAGGTCTAGCATCCAAGGCAGCCTCGTTTGGAGAAAGCATAGAAGAGTCCAAGATGGTTAAGAAGTTCTTGAAGGGTCTTCCAAGGCACAAGTACATCCAGATTGTAGCGTCCTTAGAACAAGTCCTAGACCTTAACTCGACGGAATTTGAGGATATAATTGGAAGGTTAAAGGCGTATGAGGAGCGTGTAGGGGAAGAATCTCAGAAAGAAGACCAAGGGAAGCTCATGTTTTCAAATAATAATCACCATAGTCAGAGGGGTTATGGAGATTTTCGTGGTAGAGGTAGTGGACGTAACGGAAGAGGCAGAGGTCGAGGTGTGTCACACAACCAAAATCATGTGTCACACACGGACGTCAAAAACTCGAAGGATCGATCGAAGGTGATATGTTGGAGATGTGACAAGCCGGGTCCCTATGCAATTGTCTGTCCCGAGAAGTCAGTGAAGAATCAAGAGACTAACCTAAACGAGACAAAAGAGGCCGATGCTCTCTATGTACACGAGGTAGTTTTCTTGAATGAAGACAAGGTGATTCCGAAGAATCTCGATATCAACAAAGGCAGTGCAAGTGTTTGGTATTTGGATAATGGAGCGAGTAATCACATGACGGGAAATAAGGAGTTTTTTTCGATCTTGAATCTCAACACCAAAGGGAAGGTGAAGTTTGGTGATGGATCGTGTGTTGATATAGAAGGAAAAGGAGTTGATACCTTTTTGTGCAAGACTGGCGAGAAGAAGGCACTCAAAGACATATACTACATACCCGACCTAAAGCACAACATATTGAGTCTTGGTCAAGCAACATAAAATGGATGTGATGTTAATATGAAAGATGTTTATTTAACACTCACAGATTCGTGTGGCAGGTTGCTTGTATGTGTAACAAGATCTCCAAATCGTCTCTACAAAACCCCGATGGAGATCAGTTATCCGCAGTGTTTACATGTCAGGGATGAAGATGCTACGTGGAGGTGGCAACCTTGAATAGGACATATAAGCTATGGCGTGATGAACAACATGGTAAAGAAGGAGATAGTCATAGGAATGCCGAGTGTAACACACGAAGAAAACGTGTGTGACGCATGTCTAGCAGGGAAGCAGGGAAGCAGATTAGACATTCATTCCCAACTAAAGCCATGTTTCGTGCGACAAAGCCATTAGAGTTATTGCATGGAGATTTGTGTGGACCAATCACACCACCAACGCCAGGAAATAACAAGTATGTCTTTGTCCTGATTGATGATTTCTCCAGTTATATGTGGAATATACTTATGAAGGAGAAGAGTGAGGCATTCGATCGGTTCAAAAGGTTTAAGGAAAGTGTAGAGAAGCAAACCGGTTCAACCATTAAGACCTTTCGCACAAATAGAGGAGGAGAGTTTACCTCAGCTGAGTTCAATCTATTTTGCGAAGAGAATGGAATTAAAAGGCACCTAACCGCGCCTTATACGCCTCAGCAAAACGGTGTTGTGGAAAGGAGAAATCGAACTTTAATGGGGATGACGAGAAGTTTGTTGAAGGCAATGAAGCTGCCGAACTACTTATGGGGGGAAGCTTTACGACATTCAACTTACCTCATCAATAGAGTTCCTAAAAGGCCTTGAAGAATCAAACGCCATATGAGTGTCTCACATCGAAGAAGCCAAATATCGAGCATTTGAGGATATTCGGCTGTGTAGCACATGCGAAGGTTAGTGTTACACATCAGAAGAAGTTGGATGAGAGATCAAAGTGTGTGATCAATCTTGGAACTGAGCTGGGTTCCAAAGCATATAGACTCTATGATCCAGTCGCAGGGAAGGTGATGGTGAGTAGAGATGTGATTTTCGATGAGAAGAAAGCTTAGGATTGGTCGTCTACAACAAACCAAGCTGATTGTGAACCAAGTGTTCTTAAGCTTCCACATGAGGGTGATATAGAAGAAGGCAATGATCAAGGTGAGGATCATGAACAGGAAGCTATAAACCAAGATGAGGAAGAAGAAGAAGCAGATACTAATCACAATGAAAACCAATACGGTGGTGGTCAACCGATGGTGACTAGACACGGACGTGCCATATCAAAACCAAGATATCTTGATGACTATGTGTTACTTGTAAATCAAGAAGGTGCAATGCTGTTGCTCACAGTGGATGGTGAGCCGGAGAATTATCTTGAGGCAGAACACGTGCGAGAATGGGTTGAAGCAATGGTGGCCGAATTGGAGTCTATCACAAGAAATAAGACATGGGAGCTTGTGGATAGACCGGCTGGAGTAAAACCTATAGCGTTAAAGTGTATCTACAAGATAAAGAGAAAGGCGGATGGCACAGTGAACAAGTACAAGGCGAGACTTGTGGCAAAAGGCTATGTACAAAGACAAGGTATAGATTTCGATGAAGTGTTTGCACCAGTGGCACGTCTCGAAACTATACGGCTCTTAATAGCCCTTTCAGCAACAAACGGATGGGAGATTCATCATCTGGACGTGAAGACCGCATTCTTGAATGGAGATCTAAAGGAGACAGTGTATGTGACGCAACCCGCAGAATATGCTTGATGGCTTTATATGGGTTACGCCAAGCCCCTAGAGCATGGAATGTAGAACTCGATCAGGTTCTGAAGGAGATGAGATTTAAGAAGTGCACCAAGGAACCATCAGTTTACCGCAAGAACCAAGGTGGGGACTTCTTGCTGATAGCCATTTACGTTGATGATTTATTTGTGACGGGAACTTCGCTTAAGGTGATTAAGCAATTTAAGGAGGAGATGTCAAAGAAGTTCGAGATGTCAGATCTAGGAAAGCTAACGTATTATCTTGGCATAGAAGTGATTCAAGGAGCAGACGATATCAGAATAAAGCAAGAACGGTATGCTCAAAGGAATCATGTGTGACACAAAGATGGAGGGGTGTAACGCGACTCACGTACCAATGGAGTCGACTTTGAAGATCTCAAAGGCTTAAAATGAACAAGAGATAGATGCTACGGATTTCAGAAGGATCATAGGATGTTTGAGGTATCTGCTTCACACATGACCTGAATTGTGTTACGCAGTGGGTGTACTAAGCAGATACAAGCACAATCCGAGAGACTCTCATGGACAAGCCATCAAGAATATTATGCGGCATGTGAAAGGAACAAAAAACTACGGTCTGTTCTTCAAGAGAGATGGGTCAAGGAGTGTCATCGTTTATAGTGACAGCAGTCACAACATTGATTTCGATGATGGGAGGATCACGTCAGGGCATGCATTCTATTACGGTTCATCACTAGTTACTTGGACATCACAGAAGCAGCAAACGGTTGCATTGTCATCAAGCGAGGCAGAGTTCATGGCAGCAACAGAAGCAGCGAAGCAAGCTATATGGATCAAGGAATTGTTGAGTGAGATACTAAGTGAAGAAGGCGAGAGAGTCAGACTTAGGATCGACAACAAATCAGCTATTGCTCAACCAAGAATCCGGTTTTCCATGGAAGAAGTAAGCACATACTTTCTAGATATGATTTCATTCGAGAGTGTGTGGAGAATGGGGAAATCGAGGTGGAGCATGATCCGGGTGTTGAGCAGAAGGCTTACATCCTAACCAAGCCATTAGCAAGGATTAAGTTCAAGCAAATGAGGAGCTTAATTGGAGTTCAAGAAATTGATCTCCCTAATTCAAGTTGAAATTAAGGGGGTGATTGTTGGATAATTCCAAGCTTGTGGAAACTTAACATATTGATAACTGTTTAATATGTTAAGATAAACACAAAAGGAAATCTAGAAAATAGGAAAAGGAAGTTTTCTTTTAGATAAGTTTGTGTTTTCCTTATCCCACATGTTAAAGGGATTTGTCCTTCACTATAAATATAGATCTATTGGAGAGATGTTCCATAAAATCTAAGAGAAGCATTGAGAGCTTTAGTTTTGAGTAGTTTCTAAAGCTAATAAGAAAAGTTGTTCTTATAATTTTTTGTGTTTCTAGAGACCTTGAGTACCTTCACAACAAGTTCCTTGTGCCTTAGGGATCATCGCTTCCTGAGTATACCTAGGATGTCATGGCCTGAAACATTTAACAAAATTACAGGAGACACTTGGTTGCAAAACATATGACCTCAAGAAAGACCATAGTCTTTTGGCTCATTAGTTACAAGGCATATATGACCAAGTTGTCTAAGTGGACTCGTGGTCTGGACACGATGTTACAATCGTATAAGCATATGGCTCACAGGCGTGCGGCCTCATGGCATGTGGTCTCTCTCTCTCTCTCTCCCTCTCTCTCTCCCTCTCTCTCCCTCTCTCCCTCTCTCCCTCTCTCCCTCTCTCCCTCTCTCCCTCTCTCCCTCTCTCCCTCTCTCCCTCTCTCCCTCTCTCCCTCTCTCCCTCTCTCCCTCTCTCCCTCTCTCCCTCTCTCCCTCTCTCCCTCTCTCCCTCTCTCCCTCTCTCCCTCTCTCCCTCTCTCCCTCTCTCCCTCTCTCCCTCTCTCCCTCTCTCCCTCTCTCCCTCTCTCCCTCTCTCCCTCTCTCCCTCTCTCCCTCTCTCCCTCTCTCCCTCTCTCCCTCTCTCCCTCTCTCCCTCTCTCCCTCTCTCCCTCTCTCCCTCTCTCTCCCTCTCTCCCTCTCTCTCTCTCTCTATCTATATATATATATATATATATATATATCTCCAATTTATGTTTGCTTCCCTTAAGTCCATTTATAAAACTGTTTCTCCCTCGCTTTATTTTTGGTGCTCAGGCCGAGAATTGAAAATACTTCCCATAGTACTTTGTTTCCTAATTACTCAGTATATAGTAGGGTTTGATTAAAGAGTAAGCTTAGTTATGCTACATCCAGGTCTGATAGCTTGTCAGAGCCTTCATTCAATTTGATGATTGACGTCAAGGAACCAAATTCGATTGCCTATTCCAGTGATATGCTTACTAAGATGGGACCCTTCGGTGATTGGGGTGGAAGAAATCAAAGGGTGGATAGAGAGGTACTCTTTACGCGATTATGTCAACCTTTGAGTTTCAGGGTGGAGAAAGTGACAATATATGAGGCATTCTTCGAGTCTGATTTCAGGGATAAGATCCCAGCGTTGGTGGCTAGAAGTTCTGACTACTTCAAAATCTCCAATGCTCAGGTTAATTCTTTTACATTGAGAACCCTGATAGCGATCCAGAACCTCTAAGAGTTTGAGGATATTATCACGATGGTTATTAAGGTCTTCTTCTCGTACTACTTGGTTTCCTCTCAATGGTGGTCAGGGCAGGTTCTTCCTCCACTCCAGAAGTGGTTACACTATTATGTAACAACTGCCTAAGGTAGACATAATATGGCCCATTTTTTAGAAGAAGTGGAGTGAAAAAAATTTCTTCATAGCTCTTCCTAGTTTTATCACTTTCTGGCGTTTTGCTGGTAGGTGTAGGTCATAAACTTGCTTTTCATTTTATGCCTTAAGAGCTGAACTGTTTTGTTTTTTTCTTTGCAGAAATCTCTCATTCTATTACCACTAAAAGTAAGGATAATATTCTTCAAGAGCATAGAAGGCCTCTTGAACGGCAACAAATTCCTTTTCTAGTTAGAAAGAGGCATTCAAACGCAGCAGTCTTTGGGGTAAGTTTTGACTTTGAATTCATCTTTACTTTTCGTAGAAATTTTTCAAATTTATTGTTTAGATTTAACAAGAAACATGTAAGGAACTAGAAGAGTTGATAACTCTGCTATTTACAAGAAATCTATGGAGGTAATGTTTTCCAAGAAAGAGTACTCAAGTCGGAACATGTTTGAAGATGAAGTGGTGATCACTGGGAGTTTTGCGGGGACCAAACGCAAAGCCATTGTCAAGACAAAGCTGTCTTCTTCTATAAGAGGGAAGAAGCATAGAGGTATAGGGATGGCTACCAAAGCTTCAACACTCAGTCTCTACTGGTCCGATGAAATTTCCTGCCTCTTGAACACTAAGGTTTTCCCTCTGGATAAGACACCTCTTCCTGAAGATGGTCCTTTTAACGTGACCCAAAGCATTCAGCAAGATGTTCTACAGGTACGTTATTAATAACTCATGTTATGTTACCCCTGCCGATGAATTTTTTTACCTTGATGATATGTTTGCCTTCTTTGGAAGGCTATGGTTATACCACTTTGGAGACCAGATGAATGCCGATGTTTCTGCTGGCAGCCATAAAGAAATAGAATATCTGAACTGACATATGCTAAAGGGTAAGGACAATTTCATTACCAAGGAGAAGGAGATTTGAAACCTCGAGCAGAAAATTAAGAACCAGGATGATGCTAGGGTTCTTGCGGTCTCGGAGAATACGACCAAGAAATGGTCAACTTGAAGGCAGCTGCGGAGATGTTTTCTAACAAGATGACATTGGCAGCTAATGTCGCCAGGATAATGGCTCCCTGGGAACTGGTGAGAAAGTGGCTTAAGTAGCAGACAGACAGCTGAAAGCCGTTTGTGGAGTTTGAACAATACAAGGCAGTGATGGTGGCGGAAGTTCTAGAACCGAAATTTTCACTGTCATATTTTCTTAGCGGAAGAAAGCATAGCTTTCTTTGAGTTCCGGATTCTCTGTGTTGACCAACGACAAGTTATCAAATAAATACGAAAAATACAGAAAAGAAAACAAACCAGATTTACAAAAAACAGTAGATATTATTTTGAAGTTGCGTATAAGCGTTCCAGAAACAACAATATTCAAGAAGTTTGTTTGGATGCGAAATTACAATAGAAATCAAGCAACCCGGGTACTAAACCCTGACTAACTTTACTAGCATAACCACCTATGTCGAGAAGACCTATTTAAGCGGCAACTCATTTAGCAAAAGACGAAAAAGACGCGAAATGGTTTTTATTGATTTCATACTACAACTTATGATAAGCGGCCTACATACCCACTGGGACCTATCAATAACTTACTTTTGTATTCAAGTTCTAGAATCATTCTTAACAACTGTGCCACTTAGTCATAGCAGTTATAAATCTTCTAATTGATTTCCCTTGTTCTAATGCTTCATCTATCTACTTCACAACCAATCTATTTAAAGCTTATTCTTATTGCTTTATATTTTATGGCTTAGCTCAGCTTCAAACCATAAGTCTATTGTGTGATCCCAAGTCTCTTTGGATTTGATCGATAAGTACTACAATCAACCACTTATTTAAGAGAGTGGCTAAAAGGTTAAATTTAGCACACAAATTTGGCGATGTTGTTGGGGACTTATCGATTCACCATTAAACTTTGTGTAGAGTTTAATATATGTCTTCATTTTATTTGCTTACTTGTCTTCCCATGTATCTCAGATGCAACAGCAGCAAGAGAAAGAGTTTAGTCGTGCAATCCACAAGTCTAAGAGGTTAGTGTTGAATGACACCCACCAAGCAATGCCCGAAACCATTCTAAACAGAGTGTCAAATGAAATTGTAGCAGCGTCGAGAGACACCATTCGGCGACAGACAAAAAACGAGGAAGACGACTCGAGTACCAGCATTGAATGAAACCTGACCAGTGTTGGTTAACACCCCCCCCTTCTACATGAGCATCGAGTGACACCTGGTCAGTGTTGATTGACACTCAACCCGTTCTCAGGTACGAAGTCGCGTTTCCTTTGTTTTTTCTTTTCTTTTATGGATTTATTTCGCCAATCTCAGTCTAGGGATAGTGTTTTTTAAGTCTGGGGAGGTGACTACTGACATTTTGTTCTGTTTTGAGTGTCAATTTTTTTTGTTATATCAAGCCAAACTAGAGTCAGTTGAGAATGATGAAATTTTCTTGAAACTAACCGCCTAACCACTCTCTAGCATCATTCTTTGAGTTATTGTCTGCATGGCATACTGAATGAAAACACCAAAGTAGATCGACCTGCTAGTAACATCTACGCTTACGATGAGTGTCTAAAGGAACCAAAGATAACTGATATGTCATGATTTTTACCTGATTTCACCCATGATATGTATATGGTTTTAGAGTCTTTTATATGCAAATGATATTTTCTTAGATTCATTACAGGTTCATGTACTCATTGGAAGCTATTGCAGCTTTTAGATCATTATGGATCATTGAAGAATGCTCAGCCGAAAACTCGAAGACAACCAGAATACGCAGAGACCATCGATCGACGTCTAACCATGAGTGTTGATCGACGGTCAAAATTTTCGCCGAGTTAATAGAAGATTCGAAGAAATCACAATTTTACCCAGAAGCTCAATTATTTGCAAGGCAAGTCCATGGCCGCATTATAGACTATTTATTAGGCTTCTTAGCTGTTCCACGACACACTTCTTTTTTACAACCCTTTTGATACTAGAAACCTTGACGGCTATCATTGGAGAGAGAGATATATTCATACACAGACTAAGATCTTGAACTCCCTTGTTTCTTATTGTTATTTCTATGCAATTCATTCAGCTATTCATCATGTTTATCACAATCATGTCTGAGTAGTCCATTGTTAGATTTAGGGTTCTTCTAGGGTAGTTAATGGCTTGCTGATGTTATGAAATGTTTAGGGTTATTCTAATTAGTTATTTGTTTAAGTAGATCTTAATGCTAAGTTGAATCTGATCACCTCAACCTTAAATTATAGGAAGTTGTAGCGCAAGCGAGAGCTTGGTTATACCCTGAAACATATCTTAAGAGACTAAAACTCTAACAAAAAACGAGAGTTGAATTAGTAGTTTAGAGAACATATCAAACATAAGAATCGTATATGTTGAGAAGTAGCGTCGATCGACACCACGTAGTGGCAATCTATTGACACTCCATTAAGACTCACGAGAGTGACTTACCTAAACCCTAGAGTTTGAGTTCAGAACAGCGCTTGAATCAAACCCTTAACATTCTGTTAGTCTGCAATACATAGTCTACCTGAGAGTTCCCTTAAGTCTAATCCTTCCCAATATTCTTTAAAAACTAAACAAAATTTTAATTCACTATTCATCAATTAATACTGTCATCTAGCTTTATTTCGAAACAATAAATCTATTTAGTAATCTTAGAGTCTTTGTGGATTTGATCCATATGTACTACACTAAACCTCTTATTTGAGAGAGTAAAAAGTAGCTCACATGGTTAATTTGAGAGTGCATAATAAAACTCATCTCACTAACCTCCAACAAAATCTGCTCAATTATCTTATCTTGGGACTTGGCATACACATGAAGGATTCCTGGTTCAGGTCTGGAAGGCATGTATGTGTGAGTATGGTTTTCTCACTTGACTCTTTCACTACATAAAAAATTAAGATAATTTTCTGAGGAGTAGAGGATAGGAAAAATTCCAAGGACCCCATTATTCTACTTCGATCGAATGATCACACGTCAATGGAAGCGAGAGGTAGGAAAATTTATTGTGACCTCATTATTATCCTACATCTTTGTCAAACATTAAAATGAAACATAAAGAAAAGAAGATATGAAAATCAACCAGGAAAGGGGAAAATAGAGGGGAACGAAACCATTGTAAGACTGCCTATGTGATCAGATCCTGGAATGAGTTGAATCCATGTGTCCTATGATTAGTACTCCCAAGATGAGCCTACACATTTATCTCAGAAATGAGGTAGTGGAAGGGTATGTCAGATTGTATTTAGTGAGTTGTGGGTTGGATGGTGAGGTTGCTAAGCTGAGGCTAAGTATATGGAAGTTTCTTCTAAGGTTGGTACTGATTTTATGTGGTTTTGCAACATTGTAGAGGTGATACTGGTGTTGGAAAGAAACTTGAAGCCTTACGTTTTCAAACCTCTTCCACAAGTTGATTCTCTATTTTGCTTCATGGCAAGCAAAAGAAAAGTCTAAGGGAGTTGATATATCATGGTTTTTACCACTTTTTGGCCATGGTACAAGTCTTTTATAGAGTATTTATGTTGTTTTTGTAGACTGTTTTAGAGATTTTCAGGTGTAGGTATGCTTTGGGAAACTTTGGAGATTTTGGAGAAATATGAAATGTAGAGCTGTGCAGATCTGTCAGAAGCTTGGCAATGGATGGAGATCTTCCCACCAATAAATGATGCTCTTGTGATACAAGATATAGGATGTATTTAGATTTCCAATGCCGCTGGTTTGAGGTCGATCCATGTCTAAATCAAAAGTTATGCTCATTTTACTGACGAGAGGTTAAACTGGCGTGTGAGAGGAAGCTGTCGAGCTTATAGCATGGTGTTGAACAATATCAATCCTTATCAAGTTCTGGCGATTTTTTATCAACTTAAAACAATTTCAGTTATTCCTAGAAGCTTCCATAAAAAGAGCTAGTGGGAATAGAAATTCGTACTGTTGATTTCCTCAAAATAAAGAAAGTTAAAAAATCTCAACTTTTCCCAGAGGTCTCAGATTTCTGGTAAGCCAAACGTCAAGCAACTTGACAATGAAAACAGACGAAGTAAATAATCGATAAAAACAAAGAAGAGCAAAGAAGATTTTATTCCAAATCTGCATATAAGCGTTTACAACAGGTAAAAGCCTTGGCCGCAAGATTTGTCGGAGAATTCCCTAGTTCGAACAACCTAGACTTGAAATCTAATTGAGTCGCAGCTCGATAACAAAAAAATGGAAAGTTGCCTAAATCGCTCTAAATGCTAAATTTGCTGAGAATTTTGTGTCCCTATATCTCTAGCCTTGGTGTTCCTTATATACTCCTCTTAAGGCGGTTTCCTCTTTTCTTTTCTGCCCTCGAGCCATGTTTATCTCTTTGCGGAAATATTCCATTTTTCTTCGATCTTCATGATTATCCTTCGAAACTTGACATTTATCTTCCAGACTTGACATTTATCTTCCAGACTTGACATTTATCTTCTCATGTGAACAATTGATAAACTCTCATAGTATTCTTGGGCTCAGTCCCGTATAAAATCATAAGTGGGTTTTTAGCAGCATTTTACATCTTGTCAGGCTGTTTTCGACCTAAAACGTTTTATGATTTTTCCGAGAGAAAACCTTTGATCCGACGTTGGTTTTATAAATGGTTCAAATTACTCAAATAGATGAGGCAACTTTGGTGTTAAGTCAACCTTTGTTATTTTGTATGAACAACTTGGATTCATACGAGAAAACAAGTCTTTACGGTTTTTATAATAAACTTCCAACGGTAACTCCAATCGAGACGGAACAAGAGATAGTGTGATCGAGGCATTGAACGGAACCGAGGCGGATGGAGCCGATCCAAATCACCTGATGGAAAGCTGGACGTTGTCAATCCAACTCGCCTGATGGCAAGCTGGACGGTGACAGTCCAACTCGCCCATCAGGCGAATTGGTTGGTGACCATCCAACTGGACATCAGGCGAGTTGGGCGAGGTACTCCAACTCGCCTGATGGCGAGTTGGGCTTGGTCCGTTCAACTTGCCGTCGGGTGGGTTGGACATGGTTGCTTTGGTCGTTCTGTTGCTCAATCGCTCTTTCCGATACTTTGCTGTCCAATCTTTTTTTTGAATTTTTACGAAGTTCTAGCTGTGGTTTCCCACGCTTTTTGCTTTTTTTTTTAAAAAGAAAAATGTTTTTTTGGAAAAATTCGGACACTGATTCCATCGTTACCGATTTTGACCCCAATGGGCCACCGTGCTCTTGTTTTGACTTATTTTTGTTTATTGCCACTCATTGTTTAAGCTACGCTTTATTCTATGTTTTTTTTTAGAAATTTGGTAGAGAAGAGAATAACTCCTTTAGGAGTTTTCTTGGAACTCCTTTGGAATTATTTATGATATCTATTCAATTTTGATTGTGTTTTCATTAATCATGTTTGAGTAATCACCCTATTATATTTAGGGGTTTCATTAGTTTATTGTCAAACTGATGTGATAATTTTTGATTGCTAGGGTTATTCATAGATTTCTAGTCCAAGATGGCTTGTAATTCTAGTATCTAGAGTAATTAACTAGAACATAGGATCATAGGACAATCGAGAGATACGAGAGTGTAACGGATTAATGGAACTTGAATCATGTTGGATTAAATACATATTCACAGTGAGAGTTGGTCTAGGATTTAGTTGAACAATAACAAACGGGATCTAATGCTTGTTTGATTAATCATATTCGCAACGAGAGTTGATATTTTATTAGAGTTAGGTATCTGAGAGTTTATCACAATGAGAATTGGATAGCTTAGTTTCGCCTTTTGTTCTAGAACCGTTCTCAACAACTCTGGCATCTATTGATAGCAGTTTTGAATCTCATGATTGATTTTCTTAGATCTAAAAAAATCATCTTTCTGCTTCGTTACCTATCTATTTACTTCTTTATTTGTAGTGTGATTTAGTATATTGGGCACTTTTATGTTTAAATTGGCAAAATGGGATACATTTAGTTTATATAGGTAAAATGGGCAACCTATGATGTGAGAAAATATTTATGTCATAATTTTAACTTTGCCCATAAAACTTGAAACTTTTGGCCACTAATTTTTTGGGCTCATAATCAACTTTTCTCAATAAAAGTCGTGGATCAAACCTATGATAAATAATCTTTTGGATAAATCTTTGGGAAACTAATACAATAACCTTATTTACAAGGTTTGTTTAATTAATATAAAGTAAACATAAACTCTCTATGAATTGATATAAAATCAACATGAATTCTAAAATTTATGAAATTTACCCAATAACTTGTGCATTGTTCTTCCTAAGACTGGTTCAAATTTATAAAATTATCAAGAGTTTACAAAATTTACCCAAATTTATGAAAGCTACCCAGATTTACGAAATTAACCTAATACCCCAAAGCGACACTTCCAAAATTAATATAAGTTGGAAAAATAAGTACACATCCAAAAATGAAGTAAGGGCTTCTTGAAAATATGACTCAAAACTCAAAATCAAACACAAAACTAACTCATGATTTTTGGAACTTTCATTTGCCCTATTCACTTCAAGAATTCAGATTATTCACGAAAAAACTATTACTTTTTTTCCCCTAAAATGAGTAATTTACTCTATGATCCTCATCTTCATCAACTATTTAAAATATTATAATTTCCGTCAATACACCAACAACCATGAACAACCAATTTGAAGCTCTTAATGTACCTAAAAACCGATTTTCAATCCTCTTATCTCATTTCTCATGCTCAAAAACTAAAGCTCTTTCAATTTCTCTCTATATTCATGTAAAAAGCCTAAGATTTTTATTCTAAATTTGTAAGGTTCAAACTCATGATTTTTTTATCATTAACAAGTGGATATGTTTCATGGTGAAGTTTTGTGTGCTAGGAAAAGCTCATCTAAGTTATCTCACTGTTTGAAAGTATGAAATTGATTTTTTTCCAGATCTGTTCATCAGAAGACTTTCGTATAAGTCTTTTGGTCGTAGAAGACTTATACAAAAGTCTTCTGGTCAATGCAGAGGTTACTTTTGCAATTGACTTTATGTGTGTGTTGTTAGAGACGGCTTCTCTGGAAGTCTTCGGACTTTTCTTTGTTAACAAAAAAAATTTGAAAATACCAGAGAAGACTTCCCAGTAAGTCGTCTAAGATAAAGATGTTAGTTTTACAATTGATCGGATTGTGTCATTAATTTAACTTTCTCTAGACGACTTACACGGAAATATTCCGCCAGAAGACTTCCATGTAACTCTTCTGAACTCTCGGTAGAAGTTTTCTAAGTGTCGGTGAAAGTCGTCTAAGGTTACTTTTGCAATTGAAAAAATAAAACTCATGTAATAAATTTTAATTAGACGACTTCCATGTAAGTCTTTTGGCAGACGACTTACATGGAAGACTTGCAAAAAAAATATTCCGAGATTCTGGTCAAACCTTGGATCTCACAGACGACTTCCATCTATGTCTTCTGAAGGAAGACATACATATAGGTCGTCTAGTTAAATTAAATATTTATTTTTTTATTTTCTAATTGCAAAAGTAAGAGATGACTTGCATTATAAGTCATCTAGTAAAAATTAAATATTTAAGTTTTATTTTTACGATAGAAAAATTACTTGTAAGTCATCTTGGAAATGTTAAATTTCTGACACAATTTGGTCAAACGCAAAACTAACTTGTTTATCCTAGACGACTTACCGGAGAGATCTTCACTAGTATTTTCGAGATATTTATGAAAACAAAAGTAAACCAATATTTACAAAGGAAAACTTTCAAAGAAGTCTGTTGTAGAGTATCATTTGTAAATTTTCAATTGAAAGAATGACCTAATTGACGACTTCCTTGAAGTCTGCCAGGAGAATTTCTTTGAGGTTTTCTACGTCAAAGTGTAATAAACTTTCATTTTCTCTAAAACTATAAAGATTTTTAACACTTTCTTGTTAATTCATGTACATTAGTTGATATTTGGGTTCCTGAATAAAAGTTATAACTTAGTTGGTTTTAATTATGAGTTTACTAATATTCATGTTTATTAATGTTTATAACTTGTAAACTTGAACTTTAAGATATGGTTTTTTACTTTCAAAAGTGTTTAGTAACTTCAAAAATATCAAGTAATGTTGTTTAATGTGTCTTCTTAGATCATAAAATATACTTTTTAAGTTTTATGAGATTTAAAATTTCAATTTTCACTTAAAATTTGAGTT